>JANCYW010000005.1:272500-529722 GCA_026184775.1 Cyanidium caldarium | reverse complement strand
CCCCATTCCCCCCCATTCCCCCCCATTCCCCCCCATTCCCCCCCATTCCCCCCCATTCCCCCCCATTCCCCCCCATTCCCCCCCATTCCCCCCCATTCCCCCCCATTCCCCCCCATTCACACCCGGTCGCCCCATTCCCCCCTAACTCACACCCGTTCGCCCGATCCCACCCAACTCACACCCCTTCGCCCGATCCCCCCCTAACTCACACCCGCTCGCCCGATCCCACCCAACGCACACCCCTTCGCCCGATCTCACCCAACTCACACGCGACACCACTCCCATTCCCCCAAACGCTCTCCCGTGCGCACGATCGCGCGCGCTCACATCGATCCCCAATAAAAATCAAATAACGAAAACACATTCCCGACATGCGCCGCCCCACTCCCCATGCCCGTTCCCCACCGCTCCAACAAGCCACACACGCGCCACTCCCGGGCAGGGCACGGCGCCGATCGGCGATACAACTACAAAAAACGCAATTGCGGCTTGCCGTGCCACATCCATTCCATTCAGGTCACGCCACTCCCATACACTCCCACACACTCCCGTCCACAACACCCGCTCCCACACATACACCTTCCACACGCTTCATCATCGTCACCGTTCTCGGACTCGTTACATACACCCTGCAGCAGCAACAACACTACCGATTCAGACACCGTAACCGCCGCCGCGCTGCCCACCACCACCATCGCTCTCTATCTCTCGCGTTCCCACTACCACCGACACGTTCCCACCAGGTGGCGCCCACACCGCATCCACCACTCCGCACCATCGCCGCGATCGCCGCTTCTTGTCTACTGTTCTCGATCGACACAATCAACGCGCACCCTCACCTGCGCGCCGCTGCCGATCGGCGCGCGCGCACCCACAATGCGCCGCCGCTCCCACAACCGTCACCGATCCGCGTCATGGCGCCCCCTCTCGCGTTGCCGCTACCGATCGGCACACACACACACACAAGGCGACTCCGCTCCGACAACCGTCACCGATCTGTGCGCATCCACACACAAGGCGACCCCATTCCATACGATTCCATACACCCAGCACTCCCCTCGTCTACAACCAGCCGCATCAACACCGACACCTCTCGCACCCGCCAACACACCAAAACGCTTTTCCCACCTCCCGCCACCGTCCCACCGTCCCACCGTCCGGCGCACACACACCCGCACACCAACGATCCACCCCAGTAACACCCACTCAGGCAACACACGCTCATCCCACTCACACACACGCATCCACCCGCCACAACCAGTTACTCACTCCCAAACGCATACACTCACTTACACACGCACACACACACTCACAGCCGCCCTCCAACATCACTCCACCAACACTCCGTCATCCACCAACACCAACACCTCCATTCATCTCACTCCAACCCACCACCAACCACCAACAATCATTCACCTCCATCTCCACATCCATCAACACACCATCCCACACACACCCATACTCACCCATCTCACTTCACCTGCCCCGCTCGTTCCCCTGTAGCCAACCACCACCATCACAACACTCACACACATGCACTCAAACACACGCCTCCCGACGCTGCGCAACGCCCATCCCACACGCTCACCCCATCAATCGCTCATTCCTTCAATCGATCATTCGATCCAGAGCTCTCAGCGTTCTTTTACACTCCCAGACGCACGCGCAGCCACCGCTCCCCGCTTCCGCTTCCAACCACCCCAACACACTCCCAACACTCCCAACACCCAACAACCAACGCTCCCGCACGCCCATGACCCCTCTCCCACCACCACCGATCATCAACCCATCAGGCGCTCACCCGCCAACACTCCCCCAGCTCCCAGCTCCCAACCGACCCGCTGGCCGTTCCCGCCCCAAACCGGTCGTAACTCGCCTCAACACCCACCAACCGACCAACACACCCAAACACTCCCATCACCACCACCACCCGACCAGGCGCTCACCCGCCAACACCCCACCACCCTCGAAACCCAACACCCCGCAGTTCAACATCTCTATAGCTCGCTCAGCGGCCCCAAACCCACTTCCATCTGCGCTGCCCCAGATCGCCTCATTTCGATTCCACACACCAACACAGAGACGCACCAGTGCCCGATTCCCCCAACAACAACAACAATCACACAGCGTTCCGATGCGGCCACCGTAACCGGAACGACCGCCACAACACCACCCCCACTCCCTGACAATCACGCGCACCCCGCACTACTTCCCTCACTCACACTCACACTCACACTCCAACAACAACAACACTAAGGGTACCCACGCGTCTCTCCATTTCTCCCGCATCCCCGGCGCGCCCTGCAACGTATCACATCCACTACCAACAACTCCCGCGCCATGCCCACATGCTCTGCGGCCAACCGACTCACCACCACCAACCACCACCACCACCACCTCATCTTCATCTTCACCATCGCCCCGTGGTGCCTCTACGACGACGACCACCCTCGCACCAGAACCGTCGGCCACCACCTTCCAACTGCAGACACCGCTGTCCCGGTGCCCCCGTATCTACCAACAAAGACCCGCTCCACACACGCCAACCGTGCGGCCTGCCGCGCATCCGCCGCTTCACCTGCCTCTCCCAGGGATGCTGCTACGACGCTAACACCACACCGAATACCTCTCCAAACCGTACTGTTACCAGGCACAGCACACCTGTGCGGTGCCGCAGTTGCAACGACAGCCCCGTCACCCACAGCACCAATGTTCAACGATAACACCTGCGGTGCAGCAGTGTCTGCAGGCGAGCTGTTGTGTGGGCTACGGCGGCGAGTGCTATCAGAAGGTGCCGCAGTTTGTGTGTTGCTGTTGGCGGGGTCAGTGACGGCAGTAGCGGCGGCCACCGACGGCACCAGTTCGGGAAGGAACCCCTCTAATTGCGTGCTGTGCGGTCCCGAGTGCTGCAACACTGCCACCCAGAGCTGCACCTACACCGCGGGAGCCAGCGGCAACTCGGCGCCACCACCATCCACCACCTATGACACCGCGGCCTCGTTCTGCGTGTGCCGGGACACGTCGAAGCAGTGCGGCACCTACACCATACCGTCGGACAACGTGGTCACCAAAGTGCGCTGTTGCACCGACGACGAGGTGGGTGTCAACGATACAGAGGGTTTGGCCATACGTTAGCGTGGGAGAAGGGAGGAGACTGGGGAGCGCGCACGGACCGATGGCGCTGGGGCAACGGGAACGAGAGCCGGAAAGTGGATTGCATGCACGGAACGGCATCGACCAGAATACATCCAGAAAAGACACACATGAATGAGGGCAGCATCGCGTAGGTGAGAAGGGAGCACCAGCGTCACCAACACCGAACCCTAGTCTTGGATGCTGTCGGAAAGCAGGCAAGAGACAGAATTCATCTACTCGTTCACCGACGACGCCCGCTAAAGTGGATGACGCCGAGTCGTTCGTCTCGAGCCTGCTTCGTGGTGCTCTCCCGTTTTGCAAACAGCGTCTCTTTTCCCAACCGCGCGGCGCGCAGCTTTCTTTTCGCCTCTCTCTCTCTCACTGGTCCGACCCCGCTTTTTCGGGGAGTGGTCTCATCATCCCACTCCCCTCTTCTCATGGAGAGCAACAACGCCTCACCTACCTCCCCCGATCCGCTCCGCCAACGACTCCACTCCCTAGGACTCCCTCTCCTCGAAGACGACGCCTCCCACTACCGCCTGCTTCTCCGCAACTTTTTCCGCGCCCGCCTCACCAAAGCCGACTTTGAGGACGCGCTCCGCAAGCACCTCATCGGCGAGCACCTAACCCTCCACAATGCCTTCATTCGCGACCTATGTCGTCGAGTCATTCACGAGCCGCAGCCGGGCGCCCCGCCGCTGCCCTCTCCGCAGGCGCTGGCGGCCAACGCCCAGAGACACGCTGCGGACCTGTTGGCGCTGAAGCCGTTCGGCGAGGACGACTTGCAAGTGCGGCTGCACACCGAGCAGGGCGCCCGGGTGGCCAATCGAAAGCGCGTGGCCAGCAGTCGACGCAAGCGCCGACCCGCCAAAAACGACGACACCTACGACTTTGACCGCGACGGCACCGCCAGCGCGGTGCCCATGCGCATCACGCGGCGCAGCGAGAAGCGCCGACGAAGTGCGTTGGCGGCGGAGGCGAAGAGTGCCGCGCTGGAAGAGGCTGGCCGCCCCAGTCGGCATCCCAGTCGACCACTGCTGCTGCCGCGGCAACGCGTCAGTGCCGCGCGCCGCGGCGCCTTTGGCACCGTCGCCACGCCCGACCGCGGTCTCTACCCGGCGCTGCCGTTCTTTCCCACTGCACCCGGCGAATGCATGGACATCGAGCTGTTTCTCAAGCTGCGTATGCGCGCTCTGCGTAACCTCGACAAACTGGACGCGCTGATCACGCACGCCGGCCCGGTGCATGTGCTCAACGACGATGGCACGTTCTGGCCCAGCGCCGTGCAGACCGTGCCCGGCCGCAAGAGCAGCCAAGCGCTGCGCACCTCCATCATGGGCGTTCGCGACGACGCCATCGCCCTGCTCACACACGCTGTGGAAGTGTACATCAAGAACCTCTTCCAGGCCGCAAGTCGATAACGAGACGACTAAACGACGCTCCCTTCACAGAGCGCGCGCGCCTCTCGGCGACCGAATTCGATCGGGTGTTGTCGCACGTCCGGCGGGCCGAGCGTGCGCGACGTCATGGACGCGCGTGAGAGCACCGTACAACCGAGGGAAACCACTCCCGAGGTGCATCAAGTGCCACCCGATGCGGTGCAGTCCATCTTCGCGTTGCGCTCGCGGGCCTCGCAGGCGACGTTTCCCGTGCTGCGCCTCGACCTCACCGAGCTGTGGCGGCTGCGAGACGCTTTCTGCGAGCAAGACCCGCAGAACCGCGGTCTGAACGCGGACGAGTTTGGCAAGCTGATGCGGCGCTACTTTGCCGACGCCGCCGACACCGACGTGGGGTTTGTGTTCCACCTGTTCGACATCGAGCAGACGGGCCGCTTGTCGCTGAAGGACTTCATGTGCGGTTTCTCCATCCTGTGTCGCGGCTGCAACGCCGACCGCCTCCGCTACTGCTTTGCCATGTTCGATCACGACGGCAGCGGCCTGCTAGACGAGGAGCAAGTGGTGGGCGCGCTGCGGCTGCTGTGGAATTTGGCGAACATGCTGACGGTTGGTTCGGCCGGCCACGACGGCGCTCACCACAATATCACCGACGAGACGCTGCACGCCGCGGCGCAATGTCTGCTGGAGCGGCACTGCGTACCCAGCGGCGAGCAGCGGGTCACCTTTGACGAGTTTCAGCGCTGGGCCGAGGCCGACGCGCTGATCAGCCACTGGCTCGCCGACATCGCCGCGCTGGCGGGTGACGAGGTGCAGACGTTGCGCGAGCGCAAAGAGGCGGAGATGGTGGCGCTGGAGATCGAGCGGCTCGGCCTGAAAGAGGCCGAAACTTCGCAGACCGCCAGTGTCGGCAGCGTGGAGAGCGGCGGTGGCGGCACCCACGAGGGCAGCGTGGGTCGCGCCGGCGACAGCCTCTCTGGCGGCGTTCCGCGGCATCGTCAGCGGGAGTGGAGCCAGCGCGGCGGCACCTTGTATTTATCCTCCTCGGTGGGTCGCCTCTCCACCCTGCGTGCACATGCTGAGCGCCCCCAGTCGCGGCCGGTGGTCGGCTCGCCGTTGCAAGCGGAGTGGGCATTGTCGCCGGCGGCCGTCCGGGCGCGCGCCCCGATGCCTTCGCACTCTCAGCCGCTGCGCGACCGCCGTCGCCGTGGCACCGACAACGCCCCGGTGGTGCCGGCGTCGCTGCTGCAGTCGCCGTTCGCCATCGACTACCAGACACTCAAGCTGGTGCGCAAGATCGGCGAGGGCAGTTTTGCCGAAGTGTGGGCCGGCGAGTGGCTGCACATGCCGGTGGCCATCAAAGTGTTCCGACGATTTGCTGCCGCTGCCGCCGCCGCCGACCCGCCTGACGATGCGGGTGCCGTGAACGGCGCCTCCGGCGACACCATTACCACTAGCACCACCACCACCTCATCATCATCACCCTCATCGTCGTCGGCCGATGTCGACACTGCCACCTACGAGGCCGACACCGCCGACCAGCCGGTGATTGCGCGCCTCAGCGGTCGCCCCATGGAGGCGGCCATGGGCATCGAGGAGACGCCACGGCGCCTGGAAGCGTTCAACATCGTGTCGTTCGTGCGCGAGGTGGAGTTGCTGTCGCAGCTGCGCCATCCGAACGTGCTCCTATACATTGGCGCCTGCGTCGACCCGCGCCAGCCCCTGTGCATCGTCTCCGAGCTGTTCCCCGGTGGCTCCATCCACGACCTGCTGTTCCGCCGGAAGCGCCCGCTCAACACGGAGCGGAGGTACCGCATCGCCGTATCGGTGGCGCGCGGCATGTACTATCTGCACTCGTCGTCGCCGCAGATCCTGCATCGCGACCTCAAATCCAGCAACGTGTTGGTGGACGAGTCGGTGAACCGCATCGCCATCTGCGATTTCGGTCTGTCGGTGTTCCGCAACGCCACCGGCGACTCGGCCAGTCGGCGCGCCGGCCTCAACGCGCACGCCGTCGGCACGCCGTACACCTTGGCGCCCGAGGTAATGGGCGGCGAGTCGTACACCGACAAGGCGGACGTGTACTCGTACGGCATGGTGCTGTGGGAGCTGCTGGCCAACCGCAAGCCGTTCGAGAACCTGCTGCCGATGCAGCTCATGTTCAAGGTGTACGCGCAGAACGCGCGCCCCGACCTGTCGCTGGTGCCCGACGAGTTTCGGCCGCTCATCGAGCGCTGCTGGGATCGCGAGCCGCGACAGCGGCCCGACTTTGGCCACATCCTGGACGTGCTGGAGGGCATGGCCGACGCCATCCGCGAGGAGGCGGCGCTGCAAGCGGACGTCGGCAGCGAGTACCGCACGCAAACGCTGGAGGCCGACCTCATCAACGCGGCCGCCAACAATGGTGTAGCGCGCCTGCAGGAGCTGCTGCTGGAGGCGGGCGTGTCGCCCAACTGCTGCGACTACGACAAGCGCACGCCGCTGCACGTAGCCGCCGCCGAGGGCCACATCGAGGCAGTGCGGCTGCTGCTGCAACACGGCGCCGAGGTGAACGCGCGCGACCGTTGGGGCAGCACCGCGCTCAGCGAAGCGATCCGTTTCCAGCACGAGGCGTGTGCGCGCGTGCTGCGTGAAGAGTACGGCGGACGCGTGTTCGACCGCAAGAGCCACTTTGAGCTGATCGACGCGGTGGCGCGCGGCGATCTGCCCGCGGTACAGGCGTTTATCGACGAGGGTATCGACGTGTGTCAGGCCGATTACGACCAGCGCACCGCGCTGCATCTGGCGGCGGCTGAGGGCAACGTGGAGGTGGCGCGCCTGCTGATCGCCGCCGGTGCCGATGTGTCTGCGCGCGACCGCTGGGGTAGCACGCCGCTGCAGGAGGCGATCCGCTTCCGGCATCCGGAGACGGCGGTGTATTTGGAGTCGGCAGCGGGTGACAAAATGCGCGAGCAGGCGGTTGCCGCGGCGCAAAGTTGGATGAGCGGCAGCCGGTCGGTCGCCGAGATGGGTTGGTCGGCCGCACGAGCGACCGCCCCGAGTGCCGGCCTGTCGCCCGCGCGCGACAATGCCGACTACTACGGTGACTAGACCCGAAAATGTTTGTGTGTGTGTGTGTGTGTGCAGCGTAAAACATGTGCAGGATCATCTGAGGGTGCGCGCGCGCTGGCTCGCGCCGGACATCCACAGCAGCAGGCCCATCAACGCCAGCACCAGGTATTCCCCGCGCGGCAGCGGCAGCGGTACGGACAACAGATTGCCGCGCGCCCAGAGCGACGCGCCGTGCAGCAGGTGCCGCAGCGTCCGTCGGTGCGCTAGCAGTCGCAACAGGAGCAACGCCGCCGCGCACAGCAGCCACGCCACGTGCACCGCCACCGCCCAGGGGTCCGGCACCGTTGAATCACCATGAGGCCATCTGGTTTTGACGGGCACCGGCCACGGCTCCACCAGATGCTGCGACCGCTCCGTCGCCAGCCGCCACGCATGCACCGCTTGTAGCTGGCGACGCATCAGACGTAGCAGCGCCAGCACGTACAACATCTCCGTGACCACCGACGCCGCGCGAGCCGGATAAGAGGTCGGACTCGACGGCTGCCACCGTAGCGCCAGGAACAGGCCGGCGATAACGCCGTACCCCTCCGTGTCGTACCTGCCGTACTGCCTCCCGACTGCGATGAGCAGATGCAACAGCACCAGCGCCGTGGACTGCACCGCACTGCCCAGGGATATCGTTTCCGGTAACGTTGGGGCGCACTGAGGTGTCGACGTGGCGCTGGTGCGCTCACGCTTACGGGAGAGCAGACGAGCCGCGACGCCCGCCGGGCGCCTCCGGCGATGTCGCTCGGGTGCTCGCTGCAGATGCATGCCGTCGGCGAACGCTCGCACGATTGCGTGTTCGGGTGGCGGCTCGCCGAGACCCTCCACCGAAGCGCTTCTGGCGGTGTCCCGTGGTGGCATGCCACTCCACGCGCGCCGCAGTAACCAGGCTCCGTGCAGCAGCAGCGAAACCACCAACAGGACGCACGACATCCGGGTGCGCTGCCCCGACAGAAACGCGTCGGAAGAGGGGGATGCACCCCGAGCGCCACTCTTGATGACCGTCAGCAGGTGCAGCATCCACAAACTCCCTTTCACAACGGTCCGCATCCATGTCGACCACGACAGGCGCCGACCGCGACTCCGCACTCCCCATGCCTCCGGGGACAAGACGCGCTGCCGCGATGCCTCCAATCGCTGTGCCATGAACCACCGACGCACCGCCTCGTCACACTGAGCAATGCGCTCGGCAGCCGCACTCTGACACCGACCACACAGCTGATACTCGTGCTCGATGGCCGCCAGCTGATGTCGCACATGCATCGCCGTGGGGTGGCTATCCGCCGGCGTGTCCTCCGGCAACAGCGCCGCGCGGGCACTGCGCCAGCGCTCCTGATTCTGCGTGCACCGCTGACATATCACCGGGGTGGCGGACGGAAAAGGGCCCAAAGCGGAGGGCGCAGTCGCTGCAGACGCTGCGCTTCGGCACACGTTCCCCGACCGCGTCGCGGCGCTCGCCGCCAGCACTCGCTCCCACTGCGCATCGTAGCCGGTGGGCGAGCTGTCGTCGAACCCGTTATAGCCGCCGCACACACCACAGATGAGACTCGAAACCGGTTCGCTTGGGCGGTTCAGCGAGCCCTCGGCTCGGGACGTCCCAGGTAGCCACGACCGCCGACGACCGGCAGAGTGCCACGGCTTGCCACAAAAGTGGCACTTTCGAGGAGGTGCCGCCGCCACTGTCGCAACACCCATCCTAGACACGAACGAAGGACGGGAAGGCCTTGGACGTATATACCCAGACGTGCGCTTGTTTTGGCCGACGTCATGCCGGTCCACACAGAAGGGTCGCCCACGCGCTCGCCGTCTCCGCTTCTCGTCTGAGACGGTCGCACGCGTGTGTGCCTTCCCGCACGGGAGGCGTTGCGGGCCGCTGCACACCGTGCACACGGTGGTGGTGGTGGTGGTGGTGGTGGTGTTGAATGTCAGAGGACGCTGAGGTCATCAAGTCGCCGCACGCCATGAAATCGTCCGCGTCCACGTATGCAGCACGGGAGGCGTATCACGCCGGCAGTTGGTACGCGGCGGACGCGGGGACGCTGCAGGCGCAGTTGGAGGGGTGGTTGGCCGAGGCGCGCAGTGCCCCGGTGACTGGAGTCACTGTCGATGCGCCGGACGATGCTGGCAACGACGACGACCGTTCGTCCCTGAACTGCAACGGCAGCGCGCCGTCGGAACAGGTCGTGCTCGTGAATACCAGAGTGAAGGCGCTCATCGCCCCGCACGCGGGATATGCTTATTCGGGGCCGACGGCGGCTTATGCGTATCGCTTTGTGAGCGCCGAGGCGTACGACCAGGTGTGGGTGTTGGGGCCGTCGCACCACGTGTACTTGCAGAACTGTGCTGTGTCGGGTGCGTCCGCGTTGCGCACGCCGCTAGGCGATCTGCCGGTGGACGTCGCGGTGACCCAGCGCCTGACGCAGCAGCACCCGGAGCTGTTCCGGTGGATGAGCCAGGGCATGGACGAGCACGAGCACTCCATCGAGATGCACTTGCCGTATGTAGCGCACGCCTTTCGCGGCCACCTGCAGCGGGTGCGCGTGGTGCCCGTCATGGTCGGGGCGCTGTCGGCGGCCATGGAGGAGCGCGTCGGCCGGGCGCTCGCCGAGTACGTGCAGCAGCCGCGCACGCTGTTCGTGGTGTCCAGCGATTTCTGTCACTGGGGACAGCGTTTCGGATATACGCGTGGCGGGGACGACGTCGAGGGACGCGAGCGCCAGCGTCACGGTACGCCGCTACACGAATACATTCAACAGCTGGATATGAAAGGTATGCGGGCCATTGAGAGCGGCGTGCCCGAGGCGTACCGCCAGTATCAGCAGGCCACCGGCAATACCATTTGCGGACGACACCCGATCGCGGTGCTGTTACATGCGCTGGCGACGGCCGCCGCCGCCGCCTCCGATCCCTGCACCATTCGCTTTGTGCGGTACGCGCAGTCGTCCCGTTGTGAAGACGTGCGCGACAGCTCCGTCAGCTATGCCGCCGCCGTGGTGTATCCGCCTGACGCGCCCGCCTCCCGAATTTGAGGATGCACCGGACCTGTTCGGCTCTTTACCTTCACATCTCGCCTCGTTGCTCGATATCCGCAACCTTTTCTCACCGTGCCGCAAAGCGGTAATGCGAGACGTACCACTCGTTGCCGCCGTCGAAACCCCACAGCTCTGCACAGGCCATAAAGAACGTGCGCCAGTACGCCTCCCACCGCACCGCCTCGGCGCCGTACGTCTCCTGCAGCAGACGTCGCACAGGTCGGATGTTGTCGTCCAGATTGTGCAGCCAATCTTCGGCAGTCTGCGCGTAGTGCAACCCGCTGACGGCCCACTGCCGCTCCAGCAGCAGATGCTCCTGAAAACGCAACAGCAGGTGATCGCTGGGCATCACGCCGCCGCTGAAAAAGTGGCGGCCCATCCAGTTGTCGTCGCCCTCGCTCTCAAAGTGGTACGGCACGCTGCGGTGCACGAAAATGTGCACAAACAGTTTGCCGCGGCCGTGCGGCTTGAGCCACTGCGACAACCGCTGCATCAACATCCCGTACTGCTTCACGTGCTCGAACATTTCCACGCTCACAATGCGGTCAAACGTGACCGGCGTGCTGCCCTCCTCCAGGCCCGGCCAGTCGTTGATGTCCGCCGTGATGACTTGCACACGGCCGTGGCGCCCGATGGACACCCCGCGCTCCGCCAGCTGCTCCTCGATACGTAGGCGCTGCGTCTTGGAGTTGCTCAACGCCACAATACGCATGTGCGGATACCGCTCCGCCAAAAATAGAGTCAGTGAGCCCCACCCACACCCCAGGTCCAGCACCGTCTGCCCGTCTTCCAGCTCCGCCCGCTCACAGTACAGCTGCAGCATCGCCTCCTCCGCCCCGGCCAACGAGGTGCGCGATCCGCGCACATAGTAGGCACACGAATACTTCAGCCGCGGCCCGAGCACCAGACCGAAAAACTCGGTGGGCAACTCGTAGTGCTGCCGGTTGGCGGCATCAGTCTGCTCGGCGATGCGGGAACGTCGGTTCAGATCGCGCACGAACGCCTCCACCCGCTCCGCCATCGCCTCCACCGGCGACGCAACCGGCGAGGAAGCGGCGGGCGCATCGTCGTCGGTAGCTGCAGCAGGATCGGCCTGCTGCAACTCCCGCAGCCGCTCGCGCAACAAGCGCCGAATACCAGCCCGCACCACCCAGTCCGGTAATCGGTTGCCCTCTAACAACGCCGTGCCCCAGCGCAACAACAGGCTGTTCATGGCGATGAAGGCAGTGGTCGCCTTTCGTGGCGACCCTCACGCGAGAAATCCGCGCGCACGCGCGCCCCCCATCGCCTTCGCGGCGGTGGTGGACGGGCGCTCGAACACCCACGTCCGACGGGCGCAGCAACCGCCGTGTCTCCGTACGGGAGCCGACGCCAGACACTCGCTTGGCGACCGAGTAGCCCGAGGGGTGTCCGCTTCACTCAAGGCGCACGCAACCCGTCATTGTAACGCGAGCGTTGACGGACTGGATGGCGTGGTGGGCGCGGTGAGATCGAGTACGCGGCGGGGCCGGTTTTGAAAGGCCGGTCGGGGGAGCGTCGCCGCAACGCCGGGCATGCCGGATTCCGCGTCCGGTGAGGAGGAGCAGACGCGATCGCCGGAAGATGGCACGACAACGACCAGGTCGGAGCGCTGTGTGCAGCCGTCTCCGGAGAGAACGGGTGCTGCCGAGGCGCGGCCGCCGCGGTCGGAGGGCGCCCCAATCACACCCGCGGAGACGAGCACGGCGGGCGGCGACGGCGCGCTGGACTTGTCGGCAGTGAGCGCGGGCACGGAGCTGCGGCCGTTGGAGCGATCACGGTTGGGGTCCGAACACAACTTGATCGAGGCGACGCCGGCACCGGGTCGCACTTTCGACGGTAGCTGTCTGGCGACGCGAGACTACTCCACATGGTACGTCGATGCGCCCAACTCGATGGTGCCAGCATCGTACGGGTTGCATGTGGCGCCGGTGCACGGCAGCGGCGGTGGTGGTGGCGTTATGGACATCAGTGGCTCGACGGCGCCCACGCCCACCGCCGCCTATCCCCCCGAGTCGCTGCTGAACCTGTCCGGAGTGATGCCGACCGCCGCTCACGAGTCGGCGACCGCCACAGCCACACCAGCCAGCAGACCTACCGAAGATGGCCGATGGCGCGCGCCGCTGCCCGACTCCCGTGCCTCGTTCGAGCTGCCGCCGGTGGCGGACGACAGCGACTCGGACCGCGACGTGTGCAAACGTGGTCGCACCGCCGAACTGCTGGATACCGTCTCCGAGGGCAGTGTCTCGCCGACCGCCGACCGATCGATGGATGCGACCGTGTCCCCGAGCGATGAGCGACATCGACGAGCTTCCTCTGCCGAGCTGGTGCCGGTCATGGCGCCGGCGGTGGGCGGCAGCCGCGCTGCCGCCGAGGCGTTTGCGCAGCTCCTTGGCAGCGACGAGCTGCGACGCCATCACAGCGACATGCTGCCGCGCGATGATGGAGTGCGCGGCGTGGAACCGCAGCGATCGCGCTCGATGGCCGAGCCGGGCAACCGGTCGACCGCGGCATGCACGGGCAAACGCGATCGCGCTGGCGCCCTGTCGGCGCGCCATGGTCACCCGATGGCCGCGGCGGCAGATTCGGGAAATCGGCGAGAGACAATCGACCGCGACGACGAAGACGATGCCTGGGACGATGGGAACGAGGCACCGCACTCCATCGCCTCCTCACTGGGCGGCGGCTCGCGAATGCTCCGTGATTTGCACCTCTCGCCCACCGCAGCCGCGGCGACGACGGCACCGACCGCGTCGATGAGACCGGAGGCCGCTCGCCGTGAGGCCGCGCAGCAGCTGGCGGGCCTGTTTCGCCCAAGCTCCGCGACACCGTCGACCGGCGCCTCCGAGGCGCCGGGCACCGACAGCCGCGCCAGCACCATCGGCCGCAACAGCTCGCTGCAATCGGAGCGGACGCGATGGTCCACCAGCATCGCCACGACCACGCTGCCCAGCGATGAATACGAACCGGACGTCGATGGGCAGGCGCGCTCGTCCAAGACGTCGCGCACCGACCAAGACCCGTCACGCTTGTCCATCGAGGGCGTGCTGGGCGACAAGGCAGCCGAGGACGAGGCGCTCATGTCCGCGGCGTCGGTGTCTTCGGTGCATATAGAGCGTATGGCGCAAGAGGCGGACGCGGGGCCACCGAAAGCGGTGCCATCGATGCCGGAGACGTCCGAGCCGTGGCGCATGGAGCCACCGGAGGGCACCGAACAGGTGGAGGCGGCAGAAACGGCACCGTCCGATTCGTCGCGCGACCGTGCGCGTCCCGCGTGCCGCGACCGCAAACGCAGCCGCGACTCCAAGCGCTCGGTGATGCACGGGCCGACGTCGGCGGTGGCGCGCGTTTTTGAGAGCGCCAAATCGGGCATCCGCCGACTCGGTGGCGCGCCGGAGACCGCACCGACAGCAGGGACTCGAGCGGGCGGCTCGACGTCCGGTCGCTCCAACGGCAGTGCTGGTGGTGGTGGTGGCGGGCCGTCACCCGCGGAATGGTCACGGCTGATCGAGCGTCTGCAAGAGGTGGTGCAGCGCCTGGAGCGTGTCTCGGCCACGACCGCCGTGGTGGATGACACGGCGTCGACGCCCGATGCGTCGCCCGGGTCGCCCATGCAGGCGTGTGCGCCCGTCGATGCCGCACCGGCGGCAGCAGCTGCCCGCACCCCAGCAGCGGCGACGCCCGCCAGCCGCTCCCATCACAAGCGGTTTGGCGCGCGGGTGTTGCGCTTATTCCAGAGCCCGGCACGACGCGCCGCCGCCGCCGCCGCCGCCGCCACCAGCGATGCTGCCAAACGTCGCTCGGCGGCGGTAGCCGCAGCCGTCCGCCAGACACCGGCATCGTCGCGGGCCGACGCCTGGACCGACGGCTTTGCCGAGCAGTTCGCCTCGCTGCAGAGACGGGGCGAGAAACAGAGGCTCACGGCCGGTGGCAGTTTTGAGTCGGCCACCCGGGCGGACAATGTGGACAAGAACCGCTACCAGAACGTGTTGCCGTTCGAGCGCACTCGAGTGCAATTGCTGGAGGTGCAACCGCCCGAGGAGGAGGGAGCGAACGACCGCGGCGCTGCCAACACCTGTTGCCCGCCAGGCGCCTCCACCGCCGCGGTGGATACCACGCACCTGCCGCAATCTGACTATATCAATGCGAGCTGGATTCACGGCGCCGTGCCCAACAGTCGCCGCGAGGCCTACATCGCGACGCAGGGTCCCATTCGCAATAGGCACGGCGAGCGCGACTTTTGGCACATGGTCGCCGAGCGGCGCGTGGTGTGTGTTGTGATGCTGGCGAATTTTGTGGAGGACGGATGCGAGAAGAGCGCCGACTACCTGCGGGACGGGCGGTTCGGGGCGTACGACGTGCGCATCACGCGTTTGCCGCCGCCGCCGCCGCCGCCGCCGTCGCCGACCGGGTTGGAGGCCGAGGCGGCAGCCGCGCGCACCACTCCACCGCTGCCGTCGCCGCCGTTGGTGTTGCGGCAAGTGGAGATTCGACGCGCCGTGCCCTATGCAGGCGATCTCGATGGGCAGGATGCGCCGCCGATGTGCCGCGTGGGCGACACCTGGCGCCTGCTGCACCTCCATTACACTGGCTGGCCGGATCACGGCGCGCCCGATTCGCCGCTGCCGTTGCTGCAGATGATGGAGTACGTGGCCGAGGCCCGGCGAATATACGGCGAGCAGCAGCAGCGACAGGGTGCGGCGGCCGCAAAGCGCGACCAGGTCGCCGACCGATCCCGTTACGGGCCGGTGGTGGTGCATTGCAGCGCGGGCATCGGTCGCAGCGGCACCTGGATCGCCATCCACCTGGCGCTGGAGCGGGCGCGACGCCGTATGCTGCCGTCGGGCACGCCTATGAGCGGGCGCCGAGACCGTAGCAGCAGCAGCAGCAGCAGCAGCAGCAGTCATAACAATCTGCTCACCGCGGATATGGCCGAGGAGATACCGCAGCTGGTGCTGCAACTGCGGGCACAACGTTGGAATATGGTGCTGACCTGCACGCAATACCGTCTGCTTTATTACGGCGTGCTGGAGGGCCTGAAACGCCTGCGCGACGAGCAGCAACAGCGCCGTCCGAGGCGGAGGCTGTTGCCGAGTGCGTTCGACGAGCCATAACACGGTGATGGAGGGCGCGCGGCGTTTACCGTAAAACCCGTATCGGATGGGTGTGCGTCGACGAGTCCGTCGGGGAGGTCTCAGTCGTCGCCTCCGCTTCTCTCTCGCATCCGCTGAGGTGGTCTTGTCGACAACGCTCACGCCCCTCCTCCATCGCGGTCGCATACACGCACCCCCGCTGGGAATCGATCGCTGAACACCGCTGCCGCCCGCACGCACACACACAGACACGCCATCGCCACACTCTGCGCTCGCTCGCTCTCGCCGTGCGTTACTTGCGACGCGGATCGTACTCGCCGATGAAATCGTCCGCGTCATCCTGCTTTGACGCCCACCCGATGAAGAGGGTGAAGACGCCGGCGAACAGGATGACCATAACCACCAACAGACGAGAGTCGTCCACGCCCAGTGGCTCGCCGGTGGCGTCGGTGGCCAGGGCGGCCGCCGCCGGCCACGCCAACGCCGGGAGCGCGCCCAGCGCCGGCATCTCCGGGCGTTTCACGGACATGTGCAGCGGCGGGCGCGCCGCCATCAGGCGCTGCGGGCGACGCGTGGTGAGGGCGGTGCGCGGCGTGCTGCTCAGCGCGAACGCCGTCGTGCCCAGCGTAGGGACAAACGCACACATAGGAAAAGATATCACGAAGAGAGGGACAGAAGCGCCACGCTCGAGCAGTGGGAGATCGTGCACGCTCACCGACAGTGACTGGCGTCGTACAATTGTGTGAAGGGACGGCGGCAGCGTTCCGGGAGCGCAGTGCGCGTGGAGAGAAGCGGGAGGTACGCGGCCCGACGACGAAGCGCGCGCGCGCGCAGCCGGGCGAGCTCGCAGATCGCGGTTCGCTGTTGTGTCACGAAACGGGCTGCGTGACGTTTGGGAAGGAGGGTGGAGTGGGCGGTTCGGTCGGCACCCTCACGGTGAGGCTCTCCCGATCCTAAGCTGCGTAAAACGTCTCCGCCGTGAGAGGCACTTTCCATACGTCCGCGAAGGACAGAATGGTGCACCGAACGCACACCATCCCGACTCTTGATGAACGCTGCTCCGAATGGTCCTTGGGGAGTATCCCACGCGGCGACGCTGGTCTCAGCACGACACACGCATGCGTCAAAGCTGCCTCCACCCCGATCGACTCGCCTCGCTCAGTGGTGTGCGGGCAACCGATCCGCTGCCAGCGCAACGGCCCGGTTGGCGCGCCAGGCCGATCGGATGCGTGCGGCATTTTTCCCCCGTCCGCATGGTGCTGTTCTCGTCAGGAAGACATTGCCCATGTATCCTCACGGACAAGTGGATACCACAAAGCACCTTCCACCCGGACTGCACACCAGCTGCTCCCCCAGCGATGAGCTCGAGTCGGTGACGGCGGTGTCGGACGCTGCCGCGAACACCGGCAGCGACGTCACCTCGGAACGCAGTCGGTCGCCGCCGGATGAACGATGGCACCGCGTTGCACCGCTTACGATGGCGGAGGCGTTGGAATGGATCTTTTATGCGCCACCGGCACCGCCGTCTGCATCCACTCCACCTACTTCCACCAACGGCCACGGCGCGCTGTCCCGCGATCGGGACCGCTCGGCATGCCGTCTGTTCATCGGCGACTTGGGCGTGGGCGTCAGCGAGCCGCTGCTGGCGGCGTTCCTCTCCCGCTTCGGCAACGTCGCCTACGTGTGCATCAAACGCGACTCGATGACCAGCCGCTCGCTGGGGTTCGGTTTCGTGGAGTACTCCACCGCCGCCGAAGCGGAACACGCCCGCATTCAGGCGCACGGAGCGTGGTTGGGCTCGCGACGCATTCGCCTCGGCACCGCCTATCATCGACAGCACGAGCACGAGCTGGTGGTGCATGGCGTGCCCGATAACATCACGACCGATGCATTGCATCGGTCACTGGCCGCCGCGTACGGTGCCCGCGCGTTTGACGCCAACGGCACTTATGTCATCACGCCGCGGCGGCTGGGGTGGCTGCAACACGCCCGTCCGAGCATGGCCCGCATTCGGTTCGTGCATCAGACGGCGGCACTGACGGTGCTGCGCGCGGGCACCTGTCGCCTGGCGCCGAATGCGGAGGTGCGCGGACCAGTGGAGTACGCCCCGCCGCCCTCCATCTGTCGCAACGCCGTGGAGGTGCAGTTTCTGAACGCTGCCCAAGTGGCCGAGCAGCTCGCCCTGTGGGATCGCTTCCGGCGTTTCGGCGCCGTGGTGCAGCAGGTGTACCCGATGCCGCGGCGCTGCGTCGCCTATGTGGTGTACGAGGCGAACGCGCGCGGAGTGGCAGCTGCCAAACGCGCCATGCGTTGCGTGTTCTCGGTGCAGGGACGTCGGGTGTGGTGCCATCCGTGCAAAGTGGCCGCAGAAGTGCTGATGGCGATGGGGGCGGCCTGGGCGGCATACTCGATGGGCGCACAAGGGAATGGAGGCGGTGGGCATGCGGCACCGCCGCCGTGTGTGCCACCGGAATTGCTGGTGGAGCCGTCCCCGGCTTCACCGAGTCAGCTGTGCTATTTCATGGACGACGATGGCGAGGATGGTGGGGGGTGAGTCCATATGCAGCTCAAGTCCGGTGTCTCGCCCGCGGTTCGCATTCCTTACCTTCTGTGCATGCTTGCCTCATTTCGATCGTCCGACGCCGGCGACGTTCGGGCCGGACGGCGCCCCGCTCTCCCTCCTCGTTCGCGTTTCGGCCCGTTGGCCGCGCCGTTTCCGCTGGCCTCGTGCGCACCACGTTTTCGCCATGGTCAACGCGGTACAGACTTTCGGCCGCAAGAAAACCGCAGTGGCGGTGGCGCACTGCAAACAGGGCCGCGGCCTGATCAAAGTGAACGGGTGCCCGCTGAACCTGGTGCAGCCGGAGCTGCTGCGCGCCAAGGTGTTCGAGCCGCTCCTCTTGCTGGGCGAGGACAAGTTCGCCGGGGTGGACATTCGAGTGCGCGTGCGCGGTGGCGGGTACACCTCGCAGATTTACGCCATACGGCAGGCGATCTCCAAGGCCATCGTCGCCTACTACCAAAAGTACGTCGACGAGGCTAGCAAGAAGGAGATCAAGGACGTGCTGGTCAGTTACGACCGCTCGCTGCTGGTGGCCGATCCGCGGCGATGTGAGCCGAAGAAGTTTGGCGGGCGTGGTGCTCGCGCTCGCTTCCAGAAATCGTACCGGTAAAGGGTGGGCGGCGAAGTTGTGCGGACTGTTCCTCTGATCTCCTCGTCTCGACAGCGCCACCCTTCTCGGTGCCGATCGACACGGTTTACTTTTTCTTGTCCTCCTCGGCGCGCTTCTTCTCTTCGGCGCGCTTCTTGCGAATGCCAGCGTAGCGCGCCAGGGTGCGTTGCTTGCGCAACTCGCGGTACACCCCGCGTGCTCGCTCCTCGTCGGTGATCGGCCGCGCGCCCACCAGTGCCGACGTGAACCGCGGCAACGGGATGATGTGCTTTTCCTTGAGCTGCTCCGCTTGCGCCAACACCTCCGGATCGGTCTCATCGCCTTTGCGCGGCCGCTTGCTGCGCCGCGGGAACACGATCAGCCGCGTCATGTACTCCTTCAGGCGTTGCACGTTGAGCGCCAGCGACTCCTCCGAGCGATTGCGGCGCCGATGGTCCACGGCGATGCCCACCGTCGGGGCGTACTTGCGCGAGACTCCCGCCGCGCGCAACTCATCCAGAGTGAACCCGCGCCCGTAACGCACTCGCGCTTGATAGCGCTGCGTGGGGCAGTGCACCGCCGGGCGCAGCAGGCCGGCCACCGGCCGCACGTCCCGTTTGGTGGCCTTGCGCTGGCGCGCCAGCCGTCGTCGCTTCTTGCGCCCCGGCTGATCGAACCACGTGCGCACGCGTCGCTGCCAATCTTTGCGGAAATGATTATTGGGGACGCAGTTGTTGTGCTTCATGGCGGGAGAGGAGAACGGGGTATGAAGCAGGGTGCGGGGCCGGAAACCGATCCCGAGTGCGCGACGCCGTCGCCCCGAGCGGAGTGCGCCGCGCCATGAGCGTGTCACGCGTGTGACATTTCGGGGTTGCTTTCCGGAAATGGATCGGTGGTTTCAGAAAGTTGTGGAACTTTAGCGAAGACTCTAGATCCTAGCAACCCAAACCGGGCAGCGGTGCCTGGTTTGGCGCGAAATTCCGCAGCCGCGCGCCATCCTCGGTCCCCTCCCCTGTCGGAGAGCAACCGCCGCGTCCGACGGCTTCACTCGCCTACCGACGCGTTTCTCACTCTCTGTCTCTGCAAAGCCATCTCCTCCACACCATGTACGTGGGTGACCCCTTCCGCGCCGATGTGGGCAGCGTAGTCGGTAACGCCGGCCAAATCATCAGCGTCGTCGGCCTGGGCGTGCTGCTGCACCGCTGCCTGGCACGGCGTCCTCGAAAAGAGATCGGAAAGCGGCGCAACGCTGCGAGAGAGGGCGTCCATCCATCTTGGCGAGAGGCGACACCGCCACGTTCGCAATGCCCGCCCTCTTCGTCGGCGCCCGATGCTTTCGTCCATCAACTGCAGGAGCAGCTACAGGCGATGTGCGCGGAGCGCGACGAGGCACGCCGACAACTCGCCGAGGCCACCCAGCTACTCCGCGAATTGCAAACGGAGCGCAACGCGCGCACCACGGAATGGCGACGCCTGCACCAGACACCGCCGCCGCACTTGCCACGGCCGCGTCCGGCGCACGCCAAGTCCGACGACATGCCCGACGGCGACCGCACGCACCCGCGCCAACACTCCACTTCATCGCCACTGATGGAGCGCACCACTCCAGCTTCACGCTCGCCTCTGGAGGCCCATAGCCGCCACAGCCACATTCCCAGAGGCGTTGTCGACGACGAACTCGAGCTCTCCCCCCGCGCCCGGCGCGCCGCGACCACCATCTCCACTTTCCCCCAAAGCACGCATGAAGACGATGAGACCGCCATCGACCCGGACGAGGCCGCCGCCGCGCACGCCCTGCAGCGAGGCGGATTCGGCGGCGGGTTGCGCAACGGCGAGACCGTGCACGACGTGCGCCGTCGCCTGGAGATGACGCGCAAGCGGGTGCAAGACCCGGCGGACAAAATGCGCCGCATGCGCCCCCCGGATGCCATGACGTATTACGGAGACTGTTAAATGTCCACTTCGGGTTGCGCCTCTTCCGCTCCTTCTCGCATCTGCCGACGCTTGCGCTCGCGTGCCAACAAGTGCCGCCCCATGGTCTCGTACGTCGTTGTTGTCGCCGCATCGTCGCCGTCCTCTTCAAACCCAAACTGCGCCACGCCCAGCGCGCGCATCAGCCGACTCCACACCCGACACAACGTGCCCAGCAGCGACAACACGATGGCACACGGGAACCAGTAGTTGAAGTACCCCCCGAATATGGGCAACACGTCCATGGTGCCCATCAGACGCTCGAAAGCGGTCACCGGTACCTTCGCGTAGCTGAAACCGGGCGCGTCGCCCAGCTGCGGTTGCTGATAGGTCAGCAGGCGCACCACCGCATCGTGATTCTCGTGCAGCACAAATATCAGATTGTAACACAACGGGGTGAAGAAGCGACTCAGCACGGCGGCATTCACACACAGCGAGTTGCCGTCCACGTAGCCGGGCACCAATTCGTACCATCGGTACACGTTCAGGTGGAAGATGGAGGTGTAGGCTATGAAACCGTGAAAGGCGATGGCCAGAAACGCCACCGCCTGGATGAGGAATGCCGGCAGGCTGCGGACATGCATCAGCAGCGACACCGCGGATAGATTCAGCGGCGGACGTAGCAGCACCGTCCACAGCGTGACCTCGGTGAACACCAACAGCGCCGCCAGAGCGCCCACGCCTACCGCAGCCGCTCGCAACAGAAACGGTTTCAGCACCGCGTGCCAGTACAATGACGCCGCAGTGTATCGCCATTGCGGTTGCGCCGCGGCAATCTCCGCCATATGCACCACTCGCACGGCCTCATCCACGGGTTCCGTGTCGGCGCTCGCTGCACCGTTCGGCTCATCGCCCGCCTCCACCTCGCCACTGGGCCCTTCGTCGATCGGCTGCCGCAGTTGCCACCGCTTGCGCCGCGCCTCCAACGCACCCAGTCGGGCATACCGTCCCTGTCCCGCTGCCCGCACTTGCCGCACGCGCTGGGCGGTCTCGGCGTGCGGCGCACCGGCCTGCACCGACTCTCTCCACTTGATCACGTCCTGCAGGTGAAACGCCTGATCACAGCGCCGTCGCCACAGGTAGTTGGCCTTGCGGTACTCGAAAAGCTTATCGCGCATGCGGCAATGCAGCGCACACAGCGCCGCCTCGTCGATCACATCGGGCACGTCCATGTTGCGCAGCGGACGCGGCATCGGCATGTCGCTGTCGTCGGCCTGCACCGGGATCAACTGTCGAACCACCTCCACCCGGCGCACCAACAAATTCACCACCGGGTGATCCACGGCACTGCCGCCGCCCTCATCGGTCGCATCGAATGCCAACGTTGGCACGCCTCTGCGGATTTCACCGCGCCGCAACCGCGCCTCCATCACGTGCAGCTGGCCGAGCACCTTGGCCACCGCCAACACCGCGTCGTCGCGTCGGTCGGCCAGTTCGGTGGCGCGAAACTCGCAATACCGCAACCGCCGTCGCAAGTTGCCGCGATGCCACAGCGCCCGCGGCACATGCACCAAACCGTACCCCAGCAGCACCATCAACATCAACAGACCGATGGCGTTGTTCAGACCGATCAGCAAACCGCGCAGCGTCGAGAAGGAGATGCCGCGCGCCAGCCCCAGCCACAGCAACAGCGCGCCCAGCAGCACCGCCAGCACCGCGCCGTAGATGAGGTTCTCGCGCACCGCATGCCACAGCCGCTGCCGCACCGTGAAACCGCCGCTCGCCAAATAACTCCGCAGCAACGGCAGCACCAGCCATCCCAGAAAGAACACCGACCAGTATACCACCTGCCAGAACACCCCGATGGTGCCCGAAGGGACCACCGACGCCGGACACGACGCGAGGCGCGCGGACGACGACGGAGACGACGAGGAAGCGCGCTGCCCAGCGGCTTCCACGTACACACATCGCTGATGTAGCGCTTGCGCCAAATCCGCCGGCAACAGAATGAATATCGCCAGCGCCATAAACCACGCCGCACCCACCGCCACGTACGCGTACCACGGCGTGCGACAACCGCCCCGTCGCGCCGGATACCGATACAGCAACAAAGCCGTCACCAACACGACCGATGGCACCTCCACGCAAAAGAATAACAACTCCCCCACCGACAGCGCCATCGAAACGAGGTGAAAGGAGCGTCGCGCACGTTATCCGCTGGTGTTGTCGCCCGACCACATCGTCTCCGACGACCGACGCGTTCCCCGCGCGCGCGGGATCTCTCCCGATCGGGTCGCGTCGGGTCGGGTCGGATGGCACCGCGCTGCACCCGTCTGTCAGAGCGTCGTCTCATCCGCTCGCACGCTTTATGAACGCTCAAGTCTCCCGACAGTCACCCTCTATGGAAATTGAAGAGCGTCATGACGGATTGTTGTGGGTGGACAAACACCGTCCGGTGGGTTTGTCGCAATTGCGGCAGGTGCACCCGGAGCTGACGCAGCGGTTGGAGCGGTTGGCGCGGGCGGGCGGCGACCTACCGCACCTGTTGTTCTACGGTCCGCCGGGCGGTGGGAAGCGCACACGGGTGCGAGCGTTGTTGCGGGAGATGTATGGGGTAGGCGTGGAGCATACCAAGGTGGAACACCGGGTGTTCAAAGTGGGCGAGCCGGCCAAGACCGTCGAGGTGACCACGGTGAGCAGCGCGTATCATATCGAGATGAACCCCAGCGACGCCGGGTGGAACGACCGACTGGTGGTGCAGGCGGTGATCAAAGAGATCGCCGCCAGTCGGCCGTTGGAGGTGGTGGCGCGGTGGGGTGCGACATCCGCTGATGCCGATACGCCGTCCTCGCGGCGGCCGCGCTTCAAGGTGGTGGTGCTGCACGAGGTGGATCAACTGACTCGGGACGCGCAGCAGGCGTTGCGCAGAACGATGGAGAAGTATTCGGGCACGTGTCGTTTGGTGTTGGTGGCGGACTCGCCGACGCGCGTGATCGACCCGCTGCGCTCGCGCTGCTTCCCGGTGCGCGTGCCTGCGCCCACCGTCGACGAGGTGGTGCACGTGTTGCGGTCGGTGACGCGACAAGAGCACCTTCGAGATCAGGATGTGCCGGAAGCGTTTCTGCGCAAAGTGGCGGTGGAAAGCGAGCGCAACCTGCGACGTGCGCTGCTCTCGCTGGAGGCGAGCCACCTCTCGGCGTTCCCGTTTCGCGAGTCCCACGCGGTATCGCGCCCCGATTGGCAGGTGGTGTGTGAGGATGTGGCCACGCTGATCGCCCGCGAACAGACGCCGCAAGCACTGCTCAAGGTGCGCGCCAAGTATTACGAACTGCTCACGCACTGCATTCCCGGTGATGTCATCTTCAAGTACGTGCTGTGGGCGCTGCTGCGGCGTTCACCGCGCCGCCTGGCGCCGCCGCTCTGCGCCTGGGCTGCATTCTACCAACACCGGCTATGCACCGGCAGCAAGGCCATTCTGCATCTGGAAGCGTTCGCTGCCAAAGCCATGGCCACGATACGAGCGCACGGCGCCGAGGGCATCGCCATGGTGGAGGATGTGTTGTGAAATGCGGGAGGTCACCGCAAGAGGAGGACGAGAGGGGTGCATCGCCCGACTCCCAGTCACCTCTGAATACGCCTCACAGAGCGTGTTGCTCGTCTTCAGGTTGCAGGTGGCGGTGTCTCGCTCGCTGATCGCCGCGGCCACATTCCACGCGTCCACGCCGCGCGCGCCCTCGGCTTGTCGTTTTTGCGCGGCGCCCTGACCCGAGGGCCCTGCCCTACCACCGCCGAGTGGGCTCGTTAGGAAAACACCCTCTGAACGATACGGCACACCTACCCAGTCGGTGCACGCTCGTGTCTCTCCGTCTCCCGCGCTCATGAACGGGGCGGCGGCGTGGCCCGACGGCGCCGCCTTCGCCTCCACCACTGTCGCCCGACCGCCCGCCGGAAGCAATGGAATGGTGGTCGACGGGGCACCGCGCACCTTGCAGCGCTTCCCCAAGCTGAGCATCACTCGGCTCACCGCCAACGAGTGCGAATTTACCCTCTCGCGCACCGACACCTCGGTGGCCAACGCGCTGCGACGTATCATGCTGGCGTCGGTACCGATCATGGCCATCGACCTGGTGACCATCCACATCAACGACAGTCCGCTGCACGATGAGATGCTGGCGCACCGACTCGGACTGATACCGCTCTGCTCCGAGTACGTCGACCTGTTCCTGTACAACCGTGACTGCGACTGTACCGAGTCGCGCATCGCCGCCATGCATCCTGGCGGCTTCAGCGCGGGCACCGACGCCACCAACTGTGAACGATGCAGTGTGGAGTACGTGCTGGACATATCCTGTCCGGTGCAGGGCGATGCCGAGGAGATCAACGTCACCTCCAAGCATCTGGTGATGGATGCACGGTATTTTGACGGGCCGCCGCACGTGCGCAGCGTCATGCCGGTGCACGACTCCGGTTTCGTGGCCAGCGCCGACGCCTCCATTCAACAGCGGGCGGCCGACGCCGCCAACCCGCAGAGCGGCATCGTGATATGCAAGCTGCGACGCGGTCAGCGCATCCTGGCGCGGTGCATCGCCAAGAAGGGTATCGGGCGGGAGCACGCCAAGTGGTCGCCGGTGTGCACCGTGGCGTATCGACTGGACCCGGCAGTGCAGATCGATTTGCCGCGGGTGAACCGAGTGCTGTCGCTGGAGCGGAAACGGCAGCTGGCCAAGTTGGGCGAGGGCGCGCTGCGCCTGGATACGGCGCTGGCCGACGGCAACCTGGTGGAGGATGAGGCGTTTCTGTGCGGTCGCATCAGCATCAGCAACGACTGTCTGCGCGAGCTGCAGTATGCGTTGGAGGAGGCGGGCGAGGATCCGTTCCAGTTGATTCGATTGCGCGGCTCCAGCGAGGTGGCCAGCGAGACCGGTTTCTCGCGCGAGGCCGCCGCGGTGGGTCAGGCCATGGAACAGCAGCGCAACTTTTATTTCAGTGTGGAGGGCACCGGGGCGCTCGCGCCAGAGCGCATCGTGCAGAGCGCGCTGCGGGTACTGATCGAGAAGGTGCTCGGGCTGGTGCCGTGCCTGCGGGACGAGGCCGAGGCGCAGCAGCTGCCCGTCGGGCAGGATCTGGGGCAGTTGCTGCTGTCGCACGAACAGAAACGGAATCAGGAGGAGCGGGCGCGGCAGGCGGTGTATGCGGCGCCTTTGGGAGCGATGGGAACGGCGGCGGCAGGTGCCGGGACGATGATGGCCGCGGGCATGGCGACGGCGGGGATCACTCCGGGCGCACAGACTCCGCGATTTATGGGCGACGGCAGCGGTGCTGGCGCGGCGACGATGGCGTACGCGCAGGGCCGCACCGGGTACACCCCGCAATATCCCGGCGCCTGGGGTGGCGGCGCCGGATACGGCGCGTACGCAGCGGCAATGCCGTATGGAGGAGGAGGAGGAGGAGGAGGCGACGCCTATCCAACTGGTGCGTGGCGAACCCCGACGATGCCGGCCGATGCACAGCGCGGCACTCCAGCCTACGCTGCCGATACAGCGTATGGCGGCGCGCCGTGGCCACCGACCACCGGTCAACCGCCCGATCAACCACCACCACCACCACCCGGCTCCTAAACGCCCTCTGCCTGCATCACCGTATCTCCCCGTTGCCGGGCCATTTCCTTCCATCCTGGCCACCATTTCTAGTCGACTCCTCCATTCCATCGGGCTGCAAACCGTCGTCGCCATTCCCCAGCGCGCCCGACCGACGCTCCACCACGTAATCCAGCAGTCGCAACTCATCCCACAGTCGCTGTGCCCGTGTCGTATGTCGCTGGGTGTGTGCGTGCAGGGCGACGGCCAACGCTCGCACCTGCTCGCCGCGCACGCGACCCGGAAGGGCGTCGCCGGCCTGACACAACTGGGCTCGCAGGCGCGCCGGTGGATGGTAGGCGCGGAACAGTGCGCGCAACACCCGCTGCGCTACCGCAGCCGTGCGGGCTTGCGCATTCCACTCGCACACATACTGCAGGAGACGCCACAACGACATCGGCGACGACGACGACGATGACAACTGCAATATCCACGCCACCAACACCTCTTCCGGTTCTGTCTCCTCGACCGAGCCGGCTGCGCGGGCGATGACCGCCTCCACAGCCGCATACGCTCGCGACGGCCGATCCATCTCCAACGCGCCGACCAACGCCTCCCGCCATCGACCGCGCTGCAGCGCATTCTGCAGCGACTGTTCACGCAACAACAGCGCGTCGCGTTGCTGTGCAGCGCGCTCGACCTGCTCCGCAGTCACATCGCGCCAGAGCCACACGCGGCCGTCGGCGCCCCCGGTGAGCAGATATGCACCCGCCTCCTCGCGATCGGTGGCCGATACACTGGGCACGGTGGTCAGCGCCCATACCCGGTCGTCGTGGGCGCGACCGCTCGTCTCCAGCGCCACCACCGACAGATTCGTACGCTCTCCCTCTCCATCGGGTGGTGCGACCAGTTCGCCAGCCCACTCTCCGGTGCCCGCGTGCCACACGCTCACCGAGCCGTCGGAGCTGGCACTCACCACCTGCGCGCCGCCGCCGCCGCCGCCTATAAACAAACATCGCAGCAGGGAACCGGCTTCGCGACTGCGACCGCCGGCCGACTGCAACATGCGCACACAGCTGCCGTCGTGCACCGACCACAGCCGGATGGTGCGGTCGCTCGAGGCGGACGCCAGCAGACGCGGCTCGCTCGGCGAGAAGCACACGCTCCACACCGCCCGGCGGTGTCCGGTCAGTATGGCATGCGGTGCGGGCAGTGCGGTGGGTGATGTCAACGCGAGCACATCGGCCACGCGCCACAACTTGACGGTGCGGTCGCGCGAGCCGGACGCCACCCATTGCGCATCGGGTGCAAAGGCCAGCGCGTGCACCTCGTCGGAATGCGCTCGGCCGATGGTCACCGCGCAGGGGAAAGACGGCAAGACGGCACCTCCGCGGGCATCACGGACGGCGGTCGCGGAATGGGTTCGGGCCGCGCGCTCGGTCGACCGCGTCCACCACTTGAGCGTGCCATCGTCATCGCCCGACACCACCACCAATGCCGGTCGTGATGACGGGGAGGGCCGTCGCCCCCAGTTACAACATACAGCTTGGACGGAAGCGGTGTGGCCGGTGCCGACGGCCACCTCGACGCCGCGCCCCACATTCCACAGACGCACCGTGCGGTCCTTGCTGGCCGATGCCAAATGCACCGCCGCGGGTGTTGCCGCGGAGGTGGCGGCTGGCGACGGTGCAAGCGGCGGCACCTGTGCCAATGCCAGTACCGCATCCGTGTGCCCGACCAGGTTGCGATGACATACGAAAAAAGACGACGACGATGACGACGACGGTGCTAATCGGGGTCGTCCGGCCGTCTCCAACCGAAACACGGGGATGGCGTGCAGGTTGCTCGCCACCGCTACATCCCAGTGGTCGGCGGTTGCACATCCGTCGACGCACTGCATATCGTACACTTGATCCAAGTTGCCTACCAGGGTGTGAATCACCTCAAGGCGTGGCGGGGAAGGCGCGCCCGGCGTCCTGTCGGCCACGCGTATGGTGTGCAGCATCTGGTCGGCGGTGGCCATCACCACCAGATTCTCGGCTGCACCAGCTCTTTCTAGCGGCGCCACGGATACCACCGCCACCGCCTCGGAATCCGCCGCTGCGGGCAACTTGCGTTCACCACAGCGGTCTACCTCGATCACGGCGGCAGCACCGCTGCTCACTTGCACGCCAGTGTGGTGTATTCGCGGCGCATCGCCCGACACCACCTCCAGCACTTGCATCGTGCCGCCGGCCGTGCCCAACGCCAGTCGATACGCACCGTCCGGCAGCCAATTCAGGGATGCCATACAAGTCAGCGGTGCGCCCGCCATCACCGTGTACAGCGGCCGCAATTGCTGCGCATCCCACACGATCAGCAGCGCGTCCATCCCTGCGCTCACCAGTCGCGACGCGGTGCTGTGAAGATCGTCGTCGCCATCGTCAGGTATCGCCACCATGCACAACACCGCGCCGTCATGATGCTGCGTCTGACCGCACCACCGCTTGCGATGCAGATCGTATTGCGCGATGGCGCCGCTCTCGAACCCCACCCACAACTGAAGGCTGCGTTCGGGGTGTGCAGCGGATGTCGTGGAGGAAGTGTCCGCCTCCGCGGCGACCGCAGCCTTCAGTTGTCGAGCGTCGCGCCGATGTCGTGCCCGTTTGGAGGTCGGCGGCGATGACGACTGCTGCCGCCTGCCAGCCTCGCGCATAAACGCATCTCCCTGTCTAAATACCACACAGGTGGCGATGCCCGGCGCCCCTGCCGGTCGTATCACGTGCGTCACATATCGTTGGCGCGCATCGAACACTCGCACATCGCCGGTGGCACTGGCGCACGCCAACAACGTCGAGCTGGCATCGAAACAGCAGTCGACCACCACACGTCGCGAAGACTCGAACGGCAGAAACGCCCAACGCGGACGTGTTCGGGGCGCACGGTCGGGAGACCCTGCGGCGGCCGTCGCGGCATCGACCGCCTCGTCAGGATGAGCTGCGGTGCTGCGCTGCGGATACCATTCGGCGAACAGATAGCCGCGACCGGAGCGCGTAGCGTAGAACACCAAACTGCCGTCCGGTGATACGCACACGCTGGTCACCTGCTGCTCCTCCTCGACGTCCACATCTTCGTCGCTGGTGAGGATGGCCAGCGGGAAGGCCGGGCACGATGCCCCCGTCGCCGTGGTCGACGGGGTTCTCCGCCGATCCATCCCCGACTCATTCTCCACCGCCTCATCGACACCCGATTCATTCACCGCCAACACGGTGCAGTGCGCACCACACGGCGCCACCAGGAATCGATGGACGGCCCCATTCCGAACTTCTCGGCCGCTGACCACCCGCCCGCCCGTGTACAATGCCGATCCACCTTGCACTGCCTCATAACTCCGTCTCCCTGGCGGCATTTCTTTGTAAAACACCTACCGGAACTGTCCAAAGAGGATCTCGGAGGTGATCTCCCCTTTCAGCAGCCGAGTATCGCATCCGACCCGACCATACTCGTGTGCTCGGAGACGGCGATCGGCGCGCCGACGCCGGTGGCGCGCGCGCGCGCGAGAGAGGAGCCGGCGCGACGCGCACATCCTACGTTTATCTACGCACCCGAACGGAAAAAAGGGCCAACCGATCTCGCCCCGACCCTACACACACACACACCGCATTCTCATGTCCCCCATGACCCCGCTCCCCATGAAAGACGAGCACGCCGCGGATGCTGCGGACGATGTGCGGCGGCAAACACCGGCGCCTCGTCCACGAACCACTTTTCGTTGCGGCAGCTGATGCCCACCGTGCGGCACGCCGCACACAGTAGACTCCGCGTCTTGGGCAGTAACGTGAGCTCGTGTCGCTCGATCATGGCGTTCACCGCGTCCATCAGCGCTCGCAACGCTGCTGTCGACAATGTCGCGGACGTGGCCCGCACGGATACCGGGCCCTTGGCCGCCTCCGTGTCCGCGCCCGTCGACGTCTCCACTGCGGTGCGCACCAGCGCGTGCAGCACGATGGCGTCGGGCATGACGCCGTCCTCGGTCTCCATGCGCGGCAGCCACTGCAGCGCTTCGGCCACGCCCGCATCCACATCACCGCGCAGCGCATGCCGACGCACGGCCGCCTCGATCACAGTCGCAAAAGTGACCTGATTGGGTCGCGGTGCATCATCGCGGCGGCGCCACTGCTGAAACGCTTCCAGTGCGCGCTCATACTGCCCCGCATTGGCACACGCCTGCATCGCCGTGGTGTAACTGATGGTGTTGGGCGAGTGTCCGGCGGTGCGCATGTCCGCCAACACCTGCAGCGCCCGATCGGCATCGCCAGCGCGCGCACACGCGTCGATGAGCGAGTTGTAGGCGACGCGATCCGGTCGGACGCCCGAGTGCGCCATCTCGTAGAAGAGCAGAAACACCTGAAGGAGGCTGTGTTCCTGCACGCGCACATCCGGACGTGGACGGTCGTCGCCAGCGACGGCTGGAGAAGGAGAAACAGGTGCGGCCACCGGTCGAGACGTCTCCGCCCGCACCTCATCCAAACCATTCCTCGCTCCGATCGTCCGCATGAGGGAGGTGAACGTGCGCAGCGACGGTTGGATGCCCTCGGCGCGCATATCCTCAAACACGCCCACCGCCGCCTCCACATCTTGCGCATTGCGACACACCTCCAGCAGTTCACTGTAGGCGGTCTCGTCGGGGGCGATGCCCGCACGCCGCATCTCGGTGAACACCAGCGCCGCGCGCACCACGTTGCGCGCGCTGCCGCACGCGCTCAGCAACGCCGTCCAGGCGCTCCCGCTCGCCGACAGCACCCTGCCCACCTCGGTATCGCTGTGTCGCAGCGTGTTGAACACGTCAAACGCCACGTCCAGCTCGCCGGCCTCGCCGCACGCCTCCAACAGCGTCCGAAACGCCCGCGCCACCCGCTCCGAACTCTGGCGCTCCTGGCCATGAACTCCATCCACCGCGCCCTCCTCCTCCTCCTCCTCGTCCTCCGACGCACACGCCGGCAGCATCTCGTGGAACATGGCAAACGCGCCCGCCAAGTCGTTGGCGCGACGCAGCCCGCGCACCAGCTCCGCATAGTCGCGCGGCGCGATGCGCAGGCCCTGTTCGCGCATCTCCGCAAACAGGCGCAGCGCCTCGTCCACCCGACCGCACTTGCTGCACGCATGCAGCAGCGAGGTGAAAGTGACTTCGGTCGGTGGACATTGCGCCTGCCGCATGCGCCGAAACAGGCGACACGCCAGGTCGATGTCGCCGCTCTTGCCCGCGCAGTCGATCAGCGCCGTCCAGGTCACCGCGTTGGGCACGATGCGTTCGCGGTCGGTCATGATGGCGAAAAGGCGCAGCGCCAGCGCCAGTTTGTGGTGTTTGCCGCACGCATCCACCAGCGCCGTATAGGTGTACACGTTGGGCACCACGGGTGGCGACTGCTGGCGCATCTCCCGCAGCAACCGCAGCGCCTCGGCGAGGCGGCCGGCGCGGCCGAGCGCATCGATCAAACTGGTGTAGGTGTGCACGTTGGGCGCGATGCCCACGCGGCGCATCTGCTGGAACACGGCCAGCGCGCGGTTGGGATGGCCGGCGCGACCGCACACGTCGATGAGCGTGGTGTAGGTGACGTGGTTGGGTTCGGCGGCGGCGGCGGCGCCGGCGGCGCCATCGATGCGGCCACTGGCCGCACACATCTCCCGAAAGTAACGGAACGCGCGCCGCAGCGCCTCCTGTGCGCGGTCGGTGTTGCCCGTGGTCGCCACGGGCGACGGGGGCGCATGACGTTCCACAGCAAGTTGGGCAGCGCGTGCCATCGGCGCCGCATTGCCCCGGGCGATCATCTGTCGGCAGGCGGAGATGAGCGTGTTGTAGGTGATGGTGGAGGGCGGCACGCGTCGCCGTTGCATCTCAGCGAACACCGCATCGGCTGCCGCCACTGCGCCCGCAGAGGCGCACGCCGCCAACAGCGCATTCATGGCGCGCGTGTCCGGCTCCAGCCCGTCCTCAATCATCGTCTGGTACAGGCTCCAGGCAAATGCCACCGCCGAGGTGCCGGAATTCGGCGCTGTCCGCACCGCCACACCGCCATCCATCGACCTCGACATGGGACCGCGCGCCCAAGCATCTCCTTCCGTGGTCAGCGCGCGCTCCATGGCTTGCGCCAGTTCTCCGAAGCGCGCCGCATCCGCCTCGGATGTCGGCGCTTGCGCCGACGCCACCGCCGATCTCCGCAGTCGCCATGGACCCTCTGCAGGCGCGTCACTCAACCCGCCGTGCATTCCGCCAGCGAGCGGTCGCCGCGATGTCGTGCCACCCGTTTTGCCGGCCTTGGCCATCAGCACCGAGTAAGTGGCCACCGAGGGCGGCTCGAAGAGGCCGTGCGTCGCCCCACCCGCCCGCATCGCCTGATACACTTGCAGCGCCCTCTCCATCTGGCCGTCGCGCAACAACAGACTGATGAGCTGGTTGGAGAGCCGATTCGGCACCAGCGGGCGCCACCCCGTCGCGCGCTCCTCCCGAACCGCCTCGCGCAGCCGGTCAAAACACTGCCAGGCGCCTGGCGCGTCTTTGGCTTCAGCGCGCTCCCACAGTGCCGACACCAGCGAACCTATTCCGCCCTCACCATCGACCGCCGTCTCCGAGTCGCCCCAGGCGCCGCGTCGCCCGCCGGACGGTGGCCGACCCGGTGCCGCGGCCGCTGTGGCATACCCCGGCGCCTGGCACTGCAACCGTCCAACGCCCACCGGCGACGTGCAACGCTGACGTCGCCACCACACAACCGATATCCATTCGACGCCTCGCACACAATGAGCGTGTCGCGCCCGCCAAGTTTTTGGTGGACGGAGAGCCGGCGCCGTGGTGAACGCCGCCCTCGCCTCCCACCGGCAACGTGAACTCCGCGCCCCGCCTCCAAACTGCCCTTCTCGTCCCCGCCTTTCCACCACCATATCCTCCGCGACACTGGCAGCTACTCTCATGCACCCCGTCGCCATAGCTCACGCCTCCTCACCTCTCTCCATGTTTCACCGCGCTGCACTCCTCCCCGACACCTTGACGGTGAGCGCGCGGAGGTCGCAGGCGCACCGCCGACGCTCGGGAGGCGCGCGTGCCCTGTGAGAACGTGCGCTGTTTACCGTCTCTGCGAGAGGCGGAGGCACAGGTGGGAGGGCGAATTAAAAGCAGACGAGGGGATCGCTGCACGGAGCGAGCCGTCCATCGCTTCATCCGTTCTCGCGCAGCGTTCAGTCAACCCGATCCCTGGAGGGTCACCCGCAGCGGGACCGGACATCCTCGCGCTCCGGCTCTCGCCGAGCAGTGCCCATCTCAGGTAATGCGATGGGCAACGATACCACAGCGCATGCAGCAGCGCTATCGGGTGGCACGGATGCTGCAACAAAGATGGGCAGGCCGGTGCAGCAGGCCGGGGTTGCGGTGCGGAAACCGGTGGATTTCGTCAATGTGGGCATCGGGGCGGGGCTGCAGCTGTTCGAGGTGACCACCCTGGGGCAGCCGTTTGAGGTCATCAAGACGCACCTGGCGGCCAATCGCAACGACTCGTTGCGCGACGCGATACGCAAGTTGTATGCGCGCGGCGGGCTGCCGGCGTTCTGGACCGGCCTCATTCCGTGGGCGTGGATCGAGGCCTCCACCAAGGGTGGCGTGCTGATGCTGGCGCAGTCGGAAGTGGCGTACTATGCTCAGGCGGCGGGGGGCATGTCGCCCGGCTGGGCATCCGCCGCCGGGGGCATGGCCGGCGGCATCTGTCAGGCGTACACCACGATGGGCTTCTGCACCTTCATGAAGACCGTGGAGGTGACGCGAACACGCGCGCAGCCCGGCTCGGGCACAGCCGACCTCTCCACTTGGCAAGTGGCGCGCAACGTGATCCAGCGAGAGGGCATCATCGGGTTGTACAAGGGCGCCAATGCGGTGGCGCTGCGACAGCTGACCAACTGGGGCAGTCGCTTCGGCCTCAGCCGCGCCACTGAGTGGCTATTCAAGCGCGACGACCCGCAGCGGTCGCTCAGCACTGTGGAGCGTCTGGCCAGCAGCGTAGTGGGCGGCGCGCTGGCGTGTTGGAACCAGCCCGTCGAGGTCGTGCGGGTGGAGATGCAATCGGCCATGAAACGAGAGGACTGGCCGGCCGACAAGCGAGTGAACATGTGGAACGTGGCGCGTTGGATCTACCGACGCAACGGCATCCTCGGTTTTTATCGCGGAGTGACCCCGCGCATCGGCCTCAGTGTGTACCTGACGTGCGTGATGGTGTTCGGCGGCGACGAGCTCAAGGCGTGGGTGGCCGCCCGCCGGCAAGCCGCCCACACGTCGCCCTCGGTGTAAACGAGCGTGGCGCGAGAGACACAGCGCTGCCTGCAGGCGCATCGGCCCAGAGAGTCGTCTATTGCGCTCCTCGTTCACCCACCAGCTCACTTGGCCGCTGCCGACTTTACGCGCTTCCCTTTGCGCTGCTTGCCGCCCTCGGCCGCGCTGGCCGCTTTCTTCGCTTTTCGCGCCGCCTCATCCTGCTGCCGCAGCACCCGCTTCACGATCTTGTTCTCCTCCACCAGAAACGCCCGCTGGATGCGATCGCGCACCGCGGCGCCGCACAGCACCCCGCCGTACGCTCGCGTCACCCGCTTCTGCGTCTTGGGCAGGTGCGCGTACCCGCGCCCCCGCCGCGCGGGTATCCCGTTCAACTTTTGCCCGGTGTCTCCACAGCGCGGCGTCTTGGCCTTTTTGGGGACGTAGTGCACGGTGAGCGCGCCGCCCGGCGTGCGCACCTTGCGGATCGCATTACGCCGCGTCGCGTACGGCGACCGCTTTCGCAACGTCACCCGCTGGTCCGGCATAGAGAGAAAGAAGAGATGAACAGAAAGAGATGGTGCGGAACGGGAGAGTCGATTCCCTCGGGTCGACGCGCCCCCGGTCCGAACCCCACCGAGCGCCGTCGCCGATGCGGCACGCGAGCCATCACGGCCGGCCGCGGCGGCCGCATTTCCGTCACGAACCGCACGGGATGTGACGAAATCGTGTCGATGGCCCGCGGGCAGCGCGGGTCGGTCCGCTGCTGCTGCTGCTGCCGTCGCGGCCACCGTGGCCGGTGTGCGCGTGTGCTCGAGGAGGCGTGCGTTGTAGACGGTGCAAGAGACGGGAAAAGGGGAAAAGGTCCCATTGGGACTGGAACTGGTGAGAAATATCGGTCAAGTGCAGCGCAAACGTCGTTGGAGGTCGCGGAGGGTATCTTGAGGTCGCCGCGTCGGACGCCGCCGGGAGCGATCGCTCGACGACTCGTGCGCGGCCGAGTGCGGCCGTGGCGACGGGTTCAGAAAGTCGTCGCGTCGAGTTCCATCGGCGCCCATTGTTTCTGGAGTGATTGCGGGAAGCTTCGGTCGGTCGAGGGGAAGACGGAGGGATCGAGGTGGTTGACGATCGGGCGCCTCGAATTGGCGGGTGGTCGTAACGGTATTACTCGGTGCGGCGCGGGCGACCTGATCGGAGGACGACGAATTCTCACTGCCAGTGCTGCACTTGCTCCATGGCAACGTCCGGCGGAGAAAATGGTGCTCTGAGGCTGAGCCGGCGGGGCAAGGGTGCGTACGTCTCGGCAGCGCCCGTCCCGTACGTGCAACGAGCGGCAGCGACAGGGCCGGGCGCAACTCGGCCGCTGACACACATGGTGGCGGGCGGCAGCGCGCATTGCCATGGACAGACCCGACGGCGACAGCGCGTTCATGGCGACTGCACCGAAAACGTCGAACCAGAACCGATTGCACCGCTGTACACCGCCATGGGCTGGAGCGACGGCCGACTGGTAATGTACGAGCACACGCCATCTGCTGCGCAGGATGGTGTAACCGACGCGGACCCGCTCGACACCGATTGCGTGCCGTTGCGCACCCGCGTGGCGGCTCAATGGCACGACGATCCCACGCTGTCGGGACCGCAGACGACAGCGCAAGACACGGTCATGGGGGCGGGTGCCTACGTTGGCCGCCTGACGGCGATGCAATGCGTGGCCGTGCCACTAGACGGGCATCCGCTGTGGGAACAGCGTTCGAGGGCTGGCACCATCAAGCGTCGACGAAGGGCAGCGGCCGAGTCAAACGCACGAGGTGCGGTGGACGCGCCGGTCACGCCCTCTTCCCTTCTGCTGCTGGTGACTGCGTACGAATCGGGCTGGATGCGGGTGTTCTATTGGCACGGCGAGGCGAATCATGAGCGCGAGACTGCCGCCCGCAACAAAACGGGGCAGCCGACGGCGTTGCGACTGGCGGATGCGCTGCAGTTGGATGGCGGTGTGTCGGCGATGACCGCAGTGCTGGATCCGCAGCCGGACGGGCAGTCCGCCGGTGTCCATGTGCCGCTGGCGCGTGTCTCAGTGTATGTGGCCGGCCATGACGCCAGTGCGCACGTGCACTGTTATCCGATCGTCGTGTCGGTGGCCGCTCGGGGCGGATCGGCAGCCGTGCAGGTGCGCCTGGCACGGAATGTCCCATTGCCGTCGACGCTGCACTTGGCGCACTGGGGCGCGGACCCGATTCACCACATGGCCGTGTCACCGGGGGGCGGTTGGATGGCGGTGGCGTCGGCGGTCAGCGGGGCGGTAGGCGTGGCCCGACTGCCGCGCGCGGTATCGGACACGGTGGGCGACAGCCAGCCGACGGCATCGACTGCCAACGTTTGGCGCCTGGCCGGCCACGCCTCTGCGGTGTCCTGTCTGCAGTTTGTAGCGCCGCACGTGCTGATCAGCGGCTGCACTGGCGATGCGTTTGTTTGTCTGTGGCGTCTGCCGCTGCCGTCGGAAATCGACGCCGAGTCAATGCGCGCCCTGCACGCGCCGTGGAAGAGTGCACTGTGCGGCGGCCACACCCGCAGCGTCGTGCAAGTGGCGCCGCTGCGGTGGCCAGCGGACACACCGTTCGAGGCGGAGTCGCCGACGGCGATGAACGGCGACGAGGCGTCCTGTCGGCGCGTCTCGGCGCTGCCCAACGCGGATGGCCAACCGCTGTCCAACGGCTTTCACGACGTTCATCGCAACCCGACGTCGGATGCAGCGGCCGCGGCTGGCGACGGCGCTTTCGTGGCTGTCGGGGACACGGGCGAGGTGCACGTGTTCTCGTTGTCGCTCGAGGACGACGCGACACCGGGCGCCGAGGGGATGGATGGCGCTGCGGCGATGTTGCCGCGCCTGGTGCTGCGAGCGCCACGCTCGGGTCTGGTGCACGTGGCCGTTCTGTCGGAGGTGCAGCGGCGGCGGGTGCGCGGCCTGCCGCTCTTTTACGGGACGATTGCGGCTCCGGCAGCGGTGCTGCTGCGAGCACCGTTCTGGCGGGAGATGGAGAACGGCGTGCGGCATGGCGAGACGCGAGTGCAAACCTTGCCGGATGCGTCCGATGCGGGCGGTCATGGCGACAAGTCCGACGATGTGGCGGTCGAGGCGAAGCAGACGCAAAGTGGACACACGGAGATAGCCGTCCTGAGCCGTGCGGCGATGCCGCTGTCGGAGGTGGATCGCTGCCCACCGGTTGCCATGGCGTCCGCAGAGCGCCGTCGGGAGGGCGGCGGCCACGATGACGATACGACGGCGGCCGTGACCGAACCCACCATGGGTGATCGATTGCGGCAGCGGAAACGCCAGGACAGCAACGGCGACGAGGATGAAACCTCATCGAGGGCGACGGGCGCGAAACGCCGGCACGCCCTTCTGCCAGAATCCTCTCACGGCGATGTGGAAAGCGCATCACCCGACGAGACATCCATCGATCATTCCCACGGCGCTGCGATGATACCGACCGCTGACCGCGGCGCTTCCGCGACGGTGCCGTCGGTGGGGTCGGTGGCGCGCGTCATCCATCAGGCGGTGACTGCGGCAGACGCCAAACTGCTCGAGTCGGCGTTGTCGTCGGTGCGCACGCCGACCGGCATTCGACGCACCGTGCGGCATCTGTCGCTGTCGGATGCGGTGCCGCTGATGCGCGCCCTGACGGAGCGATTCCGCAGCGCTCCGGCGCGCGTACCGCAAGTGACGCAGTGGATCCGCGCGTTGATCGCGCAGCACGCCTCGCTGTGGCGAGCGCAGCGCCAATACGCACCGCCGTCGAACGAAATGCAAGATATGCGCGATACCGTGCAGCTGTTGTACCGCAGCGTGGAGGAGCGCGTTCAGCTGGCCAATGCGTTGGCGCGCCTGGAGGGCCGCCTGGAATTGATACTGCAGCAGGCACCGCGCTGCATGTCCACCGACGGCGAGGCGGGCGAGGCGCCCGACATTGCCACGCTGCGGTGGTCATTGGAGGAGCGACGGGCATCCGGCGATGTCGTAGAAGACGAGGAGCAGCAGGAGACCGACGAGTCGTCGGCGGAAGAGGATGCGCTCAGCGATGTCGCGGACGAGAACGACGAGTGAGCGAGAGAACATCTATGTGGGAAGGAGATGGTGTTGGTAAACGTTGAAATCATGGTGGTGACCCGCGCAAAGACCACGCCGCGCGTCGCTCACCGCGGCGCTGCGGGCGGCGCGCCCACGGCAGCACCAGCAGTAGCCGACGTCGCCGTCTGCCGCACCGCCGCCCAGCGCTGCACCTCGGACGCCAACTCGTCCTCCAGCACGTGCGCCTCGTTCTTCAGCGCCGCCAGCGCGGCACAGAACGCCTCCAGCGGGGTGTACCGGGCGCTGCGCGTCTGCACCCGCAGCACCACCAAGTGCTCCAGCGGGTGCGGCACTCGGTACGCCGCGAACAACACGTTATCGTCCCGCAGCAGTTGCGCGCGTATCAAGTTGGCCAGGGTGTGATCCTCTCGCTCGATGTAGAAAGTGCCGCAGTGCTCCACTTTGGTGTCCGGCTCGTAGCGCAATTTGCGCACGCCCTCCGGCAGCACGACCGCCTCGAAACGATCCGGCAAGTTGTCGTCGGCCATGAGAACACAGAGAGGGCAGTGGGGAGGCGGCGGTGTGTCCAGCAGGAGACGTCAAGGCGACCGGTGGACGTGTCGGGCGACAAGCCGCAACGCTCCGAACCGAAGCACACGGAGAGCGCCCACACCGAGAGCCTTCGCGCGAGCACGCACGGTCTCTGCGGCGACGCGTTTACGTGGCAACCGCAGCGGTTCCGAACACGGCCCCGCACCCAATATCACGACTCCGGAGGGCCGTCGTCCGCCCCTTCTTCCTCTTCCTTCTGCGCTTCGTCATCCTCCACGATACCCTTTTTCAAAAACTTGGCCAAGTCCTGGAACCACTCATCCTCCTCGGAGGCGAGCAGCACCTCCGGCCTCTGGTCGCGGGGCGGCAGCGGTGAGTGGATCCAATCCTTGAGCGACTTGACGCGTCGCTTCATCGCCGGGGTTATTTCGTCCGACGGGTCACCTTCCATCAGTTCACCCTCCTCCTTGCGCATCCGCTCCAGCTCCTCATCCACCTCGGCCTTGATCTGCTCGTCCAGTTCCGGGTCGCGCTCCACCTCCCACGGGTACGGGCGCTGGGGCGACGGATAATCGGGATCGTACGGCGGCACCGGGTCGCCAAACGAGGGTATCTGCTCCAGGGCCGTGCGCTGCTCGGGGCTGCTGCGCAGCGTGGGCGCCCCAAGCGCCGCGTCCACATCCAGCGGCTCGCCCGCCTTCCAAAACGTCTCCAAACCGTAATAGCGGCGCGCCTCTGGCTGCATCACGTTCACCAGCACATCACCATAGTCCAGTAGCACCCAACCGCCGTAGTTTTTCGGGCCGGCATTCTCGCCGTGCATGGTGCTGGAGAGCGGCTCCCGTTGCAGCTGCTCGCGCACCTGCTCCTCGATGTTGCGCGCTATGGCACCGACCTGCGTGTGACTCAACCCGGTGACGACAACGATGAAACTGGTCATGTAACTCACGTAACGCACTCGCAACGCCACCAAGTCCACCGCCTTGCGCTCGTCGGCGGCGCGCAAGCAGCTCAGCACCAGCGGCAGCGACTCGTCCTGCTCCATGTCCACCCGCGGTGCCTCCTCCAACAACGGCGACACGCCGCGGACTTGGCCCTCCGGATACGCTGACTTTCGTCGAGGCGCCCGCGCGCCCGGAGCGTCAGCTGAGAGGTGCATCCGCCGCAGCCGGTGACGAGGGCCGCTACTGCCGGGGCGCCGGAACGGTTGGCTAGGCGAGCGCAGTCGACAGTTCGAGAGCCGTTTTCGCGCTCCGCGGGCCAGCGGTGTTGCGACGACAAACCCCGCGCCATCCCTGAGTGTTGCGCGCGACATTCTGTGTCCTCCCACACACACACACAGAGAGAGAGTGTGTGTGTGTGTGGCGTTGCGACCGGCGCCGCTGCCGCTATGCCGGAATCGAAACGGGTGGGCGACGGCGGCGGCGGCAACGGGAGAAGGAATTCGGCGCCGACTCGGCCACGGAACCGCCAGGTGTGCGCACACATGGAGGCAGACACCGGCTGGCTGGTGACCGCTTGGTCTGGTGCCGTGTGTCTGGGTGCAGTGGCGCTGGCATGGAGAGTGACGTCTGGAGGTTGGTGGCGGAGGAGCACAGACGGTGCCGGGGGACGCTGCACGCCGCGCACGCGGAGGAAACGTCAGCGCTCGGTGGCGGCTGCGGACGGGGTTGACGAGCGTGCCGCGTGTAGAGGGAAGAACGTTCGGAGTCGCGAGAGCGCTCGCCACACGGCGAGTGCTCTCACTCTTAGCGAGGCGGACTCGGAGGCGTGGACGGAGAACCCGTCGAACGCGGTGTGGGACGCGCCCGGCGAAGAGGCGCCCAGCCCGGACCGCCTGGTGCCGCCGCGGCGCCTGAGCTTCTCCACCGTACCCGGTGACGCCGACGCAACACCTGTTATGGTGGGCAGGGGCGGGGGTCGTTGGTGGCGGATGGCGCGGAGAGGGCGTGGGTCACGTGGTGGCCTCCGTCAGGGTCGTGAGAGGCAGTCGTATCGAGCGAGCCGACCCGAAGCGGAGAAGAACAAGAGACGGGCAGTGGCTCGCAGACCAAGCGGTCCAGCGCTGCCTCGATGCGAGGCGAATAGACGCGAAGGTTCTGCAGACAAAGCGATGCCCCAGCACGCCGCCGCTTCTCTGGCCTCGGGCGGAACGGCCCCCAAGCGACGCTCCGCAAAGCATCAAGCAACCGCTACCGGACCGAGGCGTACCTCTCATCGACCGCGAGAGAGGACGCTCCGGGCAAGGCATCCGCCGGCAGTAGCAACTCGAAGCAAACGAATTCGCCACTCGTTGAACGTCTCCCATTCGCGGCCCTAAACGTCTCCCTCCCTCCCTCCACGAACTCGCACGGCCCAGCGCCGCATCGCCCGTTGGATGTGATGCGGGCTGTGGTGCGACTCGTGACCCATGGACCCACCCAGATCGATTCCGTCAGAAGAAACTGTGCGGAAGATGCCTCCACCAGGGTAGCGTACACTCTGTAACCCGTCTCTCTCCCTCTCAACGATATGCCACTCTCCTCCGTCTCCCATGAAGGCGGCACGCCACCTGCCTCGTCGGCCGCCCGGCTGGCGAGTTTCGCGGCGAGCACCGATCCGCACTGCGGGGTGGCGGCATCCCTCTCCACCTACTTTCTGACCATAGCGACGGTGCTGGGCACCGGCGTGCTGGGTCTGCCGGTGTCACTATACCGCTGCGGGGTGCGCCCGTTCCTGGTGTGGTTCACGGTGACCGTCGTAGCGCAGTGCGGCACGGTGTATGGCACGGTGGAGCTGTTACAACGGGCTCAGCGGGATGCGGCGTTGCGGTCGCGGGAGACGAGGGTCATCGGATCGAACGCCGTGGGGGAGGAGATGGAGCAAGGGGAATTGGACGGTGCCGGCGTGCCCGCCGTGAGCGGCAAGCAGGCGCAGGCGATATCGCAGACCGACTTGTGGCTGGATGGCGATATCGCCGCCGCTGCCGTCAGCCGCAATAACCACGCGGACCTTTACGGATCGATGGAGGCGGTGCACATCACCATGCATCATCGCCGCGGCACCGGCAGCAGCCATCGCAGCAGCAGCAGCAGCAGCAGCAGCGGTAGCGGCGGCCCGCTGCGCCAGGCATCGCCCGCCTCCTCGGTCGCCGTGGCCAGCGCTCGGCGTCCACATCCGACCGACAAACACCGTTGGGAGGCAACGGCCGCCGCCGAGAACGGCATCGTCGAAGAGACAGGGCCGGCACCCGACCGAACATCCGGTCCGTCCCTGTACGAGATGGGCGAGATGTATCTGCCGTATCGCTCGCTGCGTTGGGCGTTCGAGGCGTCCGTCTTTTTGCATTTTGTGTCCATTCTCATATCCTATGCACTGGCCGGCCCGCAAGCGTACGCCCAGCTGTTCCGCGGCGTCGGTGTGCGCCACTTGCGCCCGCATCCGGCCCTGTCGTCGGCGTCGTCGGCGACGGCTGCCCTGGCTCCGGACTGGGCGGTGGCGCTCTTTTGTCTGTTGTGCACCACAGCGCTGCTGTTCTGTCTCAATGCGGTGCTGCCGGTGCTCACCGTGGCCACCGGCCTGAAAGCCACCTTGCTGGTGGTGATCGTGCTGCTGGTGGGCGTGATCGGCGCACAGGTGGGCCATTCGTGGCACAACCGCTGGAGCGCCTGGGCCGAACCCTTCCTGGTGGGCACGGTGGCGCTCGGCGGCATCGCCACGGTGATGCCGGTCACGTACGCCCGACTGGGCGGACAACCGAGCACCACCGGGGTGCGGCGGTATCGGGCGGCGGTGATCGGCGGCCTGCTCACCTGCTACGTGCTGAACGTGGTGTGGTGCGTGTCGGTGTTGGCGGTGGTGCCGCAGACGGCACCGCTGTCGCCATCCGGCAATGCCACCGCGGTGCCGTCGTTGGATGCGGCGCAGCAGGCGGGCGAGATCTCCACCATCCCGCTGGTGCAGACGCTGGAACTGCGGGGCATGTCGTCGGTGCGGGTGGTGGACGCGCTGGTGAATTTGTTTATCACGGTGTCGATCACGGTGTCGTTTCTGGTGGTGGGCGCCGGATTGCGGCACATGATCGACGGGGTGGTGGCGATGGGCGAGAGGAAGGAGATGAGCAGGGAAGATGCATTATCGTCGGCAGCGTCGCGACTCGGCGATCGGAGTGCGTCGACCGTGGAACGCGGTGGACCCGGTGACGATGCCGAGTGGGTGGCAGCGGCGGCGGCAAGCGGGCCTGAGCGCCTCGACGGCGGGCGACGCAGTGGCCTGCCGTTCAAAGCATTGCGAATGAATGGCACGGCGCTGGCGCCAGTGGTGGAGCTGTGGCATCGACCGTCGGTGCGACGGTACGTGCTCTACGCGACCTTTTACGGCTTTATCCTGGTGATGGCGCTGCTGAACCCGCACGGCTTTCTGGCGGTGATGGCCGGTTTCACCTCGCTGGGGCTCAACCTGGCCTGTGGCGTGTTTGTGGCGCTGATGCTGCTGTGCAGTGCGGCGGTAGCACCGCGACCGCAACCGGACGGACCGCCGACGGCCGATGCCGAGCACGACATGCTTCCCGACGCCGCGACCACGGTGCCGCTCCCGTTGCCGCGGGCGGTGGCGCGGGCGGTGGCCTACGGTTGTCTGGGCTTTTTCGGTTTTGCGGTGGCGGCGGATGCGTTCTGGTGGCTGCCGCACCGCCTCTTCTCCGGCGGTGGATGAGCGGAGGTGCGATAGCCGTAGGTCTGCACTTTACAAGCGGTAGCGGAGGGAGAGGATACGGAGCACGGCCGCGGCAAACACGCCGGCGAATGCCCAGTCGAGACCGCTCATCGATACACGTCGTTCGGGTGTTTCGGGTGCGGCTTCGGCGCCCTTCTCGTCGTCCGTTTTCGCCGCCGCCTGCTCCTCTTCTTTCGCCGCGGGTATTTGGAAGCGGAGGTTTTTCCCGCGCGACCATCGCGACACGCGGCGCAACTGGCGCTGCACCCGCACGGCCACCGGCAGCACCTTTTGTTGCACTGCCGTCGTCACCGGTGCCGACCAGGTGCTGTTGTAGGTGGAGTCCACCAGCGTGGCCAGGCTCTCCAGCACGTTGGCGTCGATAAACTGCAGACTGACATCGACGCCGCCCACGCAGCACATGTTCAGCGTCAGGCGCAGCGTCTCGCGCAGCTGTTTCAGCAGCAACGTCGCTGACGGCGGCAACGAGGTGGTGATGTCGCGGCCCGCCGACGGCAGGTACTGCGTGTACGCGCGCACCTGCCCAGCCAAGGTCGGAATATGCGGTTGCAGCTCGGTGAGCAGCGCGTCGCTGCGGGTGACCAAGTTGCCCACGGCGCCCAGGGCATAATAATGGGCGTGGACGGCATCGTCGCCGATGGCATTGGATTCGGCGGGCGGTGTCAGGGCGATGCTCTGCAGGGTGGCCACCAACGGCGGCACTTGCACGATGCGCTCCAACCCGTCTGGCTCGCCGGACAGATCAAACAGCACGCCGCAGGCCAGACGGCGAATGTGCGCGTCGGCATCGCCCCAGCGTTGCAGCACCCGTTGTAGCACTTGGAGGATGCTAGGGCGTTGCGCCTCGGCACGGTAGAAGAGGGGCGGCCGCGGCAGCTCCGACTCGCCGTTGGTGTCGTGGCGAGCGGATGGCGGCGCGGTCACTTGCAATAGACACTCCAACGCCCGCCGGGTCGTGTCTGGGTGCTGCTCGTAAAAACACAACGCTGCCAAGAGGACGAATACGTTGTGCGGCAGCGTTTGCAAGGCGACCTGCACCGGCTGCTCGTCGGTGGGCGCGTCGGCAGCCGCGGGCACCGAGTTCGAAGTGGGCACGGCACTGCTTGGAATGTCCACTCCTTGAAGTATCTGCTGCATCTTTTGCGTCAACAGAGACGCCGAAGTGGAGGACGTGGCCTTGGCCACCTCCACTGCCGCCGCTGCTCCCTTCTGCTGCTCCTCACCGACGGGTTGACGCAGCTGTCGGTTCTCCTTCTCCTCGGCATCCCTTTCGGGCAGCTGCTGCATCGCCGCCACCATGCACTGCGTCCTCCCCGCGGTATCTAGGTCCCCCATCGTGCAATAGGGAACAGGAGAGACACACACGGTCCGACACTGTTGCATACCCAGAGCGCCGAACGTCTGTTCTGCGTCTCCGCGGCATTTCAAATCCGAAACGAACGTGGCGACCAGCGCGCATCGCAACCGCCGCGCACGCGCCATCCGTAACGGTTCGCGAGCGGCAGAGGGAATGCGGGAACCCGAGAACCCGAACAGGAAACCGAAGCGTGCCAGCGCCGTCCAAGTCGGCACAAGGCCGAGCACGCACGAACAGCCAAGGGCAGACTTGACGCGTTCCGTGTAACGTCCGACGCTATCACCACTTTCGGATGCTTCTTCCAGAGACCGTCCGGCCGCATCGCCTCGCTTCTTCACGCGCCACTTATGACGCCCTTGCACCCACCATTCGTCTCTCTCCACATATGTCCTTTTTCCTCCTCACTCCGCGGTGCCCGTGTGCCCATCCACCCGATTTCACCACCGTGCCGTCGTCGCAGCGCCCGTCGCCGCCCACACGCCCGATTCCGCGGGGTCCGGTCTTGGGAGCGCCACACCGCAACCCACTCACCATGCGGCTGACTTTTGTAGGCAACGCCATACCACTGACTCGCCATCAAGGCAGGGCAACGAGTTGCGCCGCAGTGCGGACGACCACTCGATCGTCGCGGCCGCCCGTCGACGCCGTGCAACCCGTCGGGCGGCGCCGCGCCCTCCACCGCCTCCGCATGCAACACGGCAAGTTTCCCGTCGGCGCACGGGTGCGCGTGATCAAATCGGTCATCATGTACCACACTCCCATGAAGCGCAACGAGGAGTACGACGTGAAGGGCCTCGAAGGCGTGGTCATCAAGTACGCCGACGAGTACGAGGGCATGCCGGTGTCAGCGAACCGACCGATCCAGGTCCAGCTGGAGGGCAGCAAAAAGTTCACTGCACACTTTGAGGCCAACGAGTTGGAACACGTGGAGTAGGTAGACGCGGGCAGGGAACGCGGGAATGCGGGCGAACAGCGCGGACCGCGGTACGGTGCGCTCCCGGTGGCGTAGTGAGCGGGCGGGTGTTTACGACGGCGCTGGACGATGTTCACCGCTGAGATCGTCGCGCGGCACGTCGGGCGCAGGTGGCGATGGTGGTGGTGGCGGGACGTCACTCGCTTCGGGCTCGATGTCGTGTGTGGGGGCGTCTCGCATGGCGTGCGCCGCCCGCATGCGCCGCAAGTTCTCCGCGGCAATGCGGCGCGCCTGACGCTCCAATTCTCCGGGGTGCAACGCGCCCTGCAAGAACGAGTGCGCATCCGACACCGCCCCGGTGAGGTGGCGCAACGGTTCCGCCCAGGCGAAAGCCGACGAGAAGGGCGGCAGTCGGTTGGCGCGACGAACGGCGGCGACATCCGCGGCGTCCGGCGCCGCCTCGGGGTTACCCCTAAAGTGGTCCAGTTGTTTCTCGTAGAGCGGCCCTAAAAACTCCAACGGTAGGCGGTACCACTCGGCGGCGGACAGTGGGCGGTCCGGATCCGCCGAGCGCCGCACTTGTTGCTCGGCGCGGATCACCTGCTCCAGTATCGACTGCAGCTCGACCTTGCCGGGCACGCTCTTTCCGCTGGCCCACGCTTCCAATGGGCGACATACCGCGCGCAGCTCCAGGTAGGCGCCCTCGAGCGCCTCGCACACCGCGCGCAAGTCGTGCCCGCGACCCTCCGGTGTGGCGGTGGCGGCAACCGTGTCCGCCGTCGCGCACCCGGGCGCGGCCTCAGCAGACGGCACCTGTAGACACTGTTGGCTCAGTCTGCCGATCTCACCGGTGGCATCTTGAAAGCGCTGGAGCAGCTCCTCGTCCATCAGCGCCTGCTTATCCAGGTGCGCCCGCATGGCCACAATGAAGATGCTCAGCTCGGCGGCGGCCACGATGGCGCGCCCCATAAACGCCGTGGTCGCATCCGCCGATAGCGCGTACGGGTAGGTGGCGTACGCGTACGACAGTCGAGAATGCAACTCACGCAGCGGCGCCAGAAACGACGCCGACGGCACCCGCGCCTCCACCTCCCGAATGCGCATCAGGTGATAGTCGCTGCTGAGCAGTATCACGTGCGCGCCGGCCACCTTTTGTCGCAGTGCCTGCAAAATGATGGACATGCTGTCGCCCGAATGAATGTGCCGCTCCTCCAACATAATCGAGTATGACGACAAGTCCACGCCCAGCTCTTCGCACACGTGCCGAAAGTACAGGTAGCCGGCGGCCGCCTCGCTCAACAGACTCTGCTCGCTGTCGTAGCCGCCGGTGAAGCAGAGGATCGATGGAGCCAGGCGGCCCGTGATCAAGTGCCGCACCAGTGTCATAATGCGAATGGCATACTCGTAAGTGATCTGATCCCGCACCAGACGCTTGCCGAACATGATCACTACCTCTTCGGCCGTCCGAACCGGCGACTTTGGCGGATCCGCCTCCCGACCCGTGGTGGGCGTCGCCTCCGGACGCAATGCGTCGCTGCTGTCTCGCGGCACCACATCCTCCACCAGCCACGAAACCGCCGTTGGAGCCTCGTAAGCGCGCCACGCGGCCTGCGCCCGCGGCTTCCGCCCCCCGGCGCCCGCTGCAGCTCGATCCGCCGACGCACCCACCGACGACCGCTGTCCGTGCGCGTCGCCCTCCTCCCGAAACACGTCCGCCGACCGTTGCCGCACCCGCAGCAACTCACCCACACGGCCAGTTATCTCCTGCAGCGACAACGGTGCTACAGGCGGCAGTGGCGCGCCACCACCCCCCGTCGACCGCTCCGCCCGCCTCCCCCTCTCCTTCCCCACACGACGCTGGGAACTGTCGTCGTCGTCGCCGTCGTGCCTCTTACCCCCTCCACCCGAACGCGGCACGCCCACTGCCCATAAGCCATGAAATGCCATCCGTATTTCGGTGTGGCATCCTGCCTCTCTCTTCATTTCTCCGCGCGCCATCCGCCTTCCCCACGGGTGCGCCAACCGCAACCGCATCCCGACACCGCCCCGACCGTTCGCGGTGCGTCGGCAGCCGATTCTCCGCGATCGCGCTGCGGTCTCGGCAGAACGCACGTCGGACCACCCACTCACCACCCTCCGTCCACAGGGAACGGTCACTGTGTGTGTGTGTGTCGGGCATGTCGATCAGGTCAGGAGAGGTTGACGCAGGGAATCATGACACCGAACGGTCGGCCGAGGTGGTGGTGGTGGGCAGTGGAGTGGCCGGTCTGGCGGCGGCGTGGGCGTTGCACCGGGCGGGGGTGGACGTGATGCTGCTCGAGGCCGACGGGCGGCACTTTGGCGGACACGCCTGGACGCTGGAGCTGCCGGTGGAGGGGCAGGTGGTGGCGGTGGATGTCGGCTTTATCGTGTATAATGAGTGGACTTATCCGAATTTGGTGGAATGGCTGCAGGCGTTGGGCGTGCGCACCGAGCCGTCGGATATGTCGTTTGCGGTGTCGCTGCGCAGTGCGTCTGAAGCCAAGGACGAGGCAGCGGTCGAGGTGGAGTGGTCGAGCGACAGTTTGCGGACGCTGTTTGCGCAACGGCGCAACTGGTGGCGGGCGGATTTTCATCGTATGCTGCGGGATTTGTGGCGGTTTCACCGGGGCGCCCCGCGTTTTCTGGACGAGTGCGAACGACGACGGCAGACGGGCGCAACCGAGCCGACGATAAGTCTGAAGGCGTTTCTGGAGCAAGGCCGGTACTCGGTCGCGTTCCGCCAGTGGTATCTGCTGCCGATGGTGGCGTCGGTGTGGTCGGCATCGATGGACGAGGCGCTGAGCTTTCCGGCCGAGAGCGTGTTGCGTTTCTTCCAGAATCACGGCTTTCTGCAGATCCGCGGCCGGCCACAATGGCGCACCGTCAGCGGCCGCAGCCGCACCTACGTCGAGCGGGTGATTACGGCGCTGAATGGACCAGCGGGGACGGCGATGCTGCCGGCCAAGCAGCGCGCCTGGTTGGGCCGACGGGTGCAGCGAGTGCGCGAACGCGCCGCCGGGCACGTTGAACTGGAGATGGCGGACGGCACGACAGTGAGGGCAGCGCAGGTGGTGCTGGCCACGCACGCCGACGAGGCGTTGCGTATTCTGGGCTCGCACGCGCGTCCCCATGAACGCCAGGTGCTGTCCGCCTTGCCGTACGCGGTGAACGAGGTGTATGTGCATCGCGACGCTACGCTGATGCCGCAACGGCGGTGCACGTGGAGCGCTTGGAATTTTGTGGCTTGCGACGACGCCATCGTCGCGGACAAAGTGCAGGTGACGTATTATCTGAACCGCCTGCAGAACTTGCCGGCGGGCACGCCGGACCTCTTCGAGACGTTGAATCCACGGACGCCGCCGGCACCGGACAAGGTGCTGGCGCACTTCACCATGGCGCATCCGCTGTTGACGCAGGAGGCGGTGCAGGCGCAACAGCAGCTGCGCACTGATGCGCGCTTCCTGCAACACGCTGACGGAATGTATTTTGCCGGCGCCTACTGTGGATACGGATTTCACGAGGACGCCGTGCGTGCCGGTCTGGAGGCTGCGCGCCGCTTGCTGCCCGTGGAGACGCCCTGGCCCCTGGCCACCACCACCGCTGCGGCGCCCGCCGAACGACGCACCGCTCGTCTGGCGCAGCCACCGGCACGCTTCACCGTGTATGGCACCTTGGGCAAACTGGTGCGACAACGGGTGCTGACGTTCTTTCGCGACACGTTCCGTATCGGCCACCTGGTGCTGGTCATGCCGGACGGCACCGAGCTGACGCTGCGCACATCCGACGCCGACGCCGCAGCAGCCCAGAATCACCAGCAGTGGCTACGCGCCTACGGTATCGAGCCGCGGCCGGTGCGCGTTTTCGTGCGCCGCCCGGACTTTTTCTGGCGCGTCGCCTCGGCTGCCGATATCGGCTTCGCCGAAGCGTACATAGCCGGCGATTGCGATGTCGGCTGGATGGTCACCGCCGGCGGCCACGTACACAACACCGCGGGGGTGGAATTGACGCGCCTATTCAAACTGCTGATCGCCAACCGCGATGCTGGCTGCGTGCAGTTGCAACGCCTCGGGTGGTCGTCGCGCATCGGTACCTGGCTGAACGACGTGATGCATTTGGTGTTCCGCCAAAACACCCTCGTCGGCAGTCAGCGCAACATCACTGCGCATTACGACCTCAGCAACGAGTTGTTCGCCACGTTTCTCGGCCACACCTGGATGTACTCGTGCGCGCTGTGGTCGCGCCCGGAGATGACGCTGGAGGAGGCACAAGAGGCCAAGATCGACTCGGTTTTGGGCAAATTGCGGCTGCGGCCCGGCTGTCGGGTGCTGGAAATTGGTTGCGGCTGGGGTACGCTGGCGGTGCGCATCGCCCAACGCTGCGCCGACTGTCGGGTGCTGGGCATCACGCTGTCGGGGGAGCAGTTGAGTTTCGCGCGCAAGCAGGCCGAATTGGCGGGCGTGGCCGACCGCGTCGAGTTTCGCCTGCAGGACTATCGCACGTTGCCGCCGGCACGCCGAATGCCGGTGCGGCAAGCTGCGGCGAACGCTGGAGGCGACGTTCACGATGTCGCGGGGCGCGCCGAGCACACCACCGACTTTGGTCTATTCGATCGCATCGTGAGCATCGAGATGCTGGAGGCGGTGGGCCACGCGTTTCTGGGCGAATTCTTCGCCGTGTGCGACCGCGTGCTCGCCCCACACGGTCTGATGGTGCTGCAGGTGATCACCACGCCCGAGGCACGCTATGAGGTGTATCGCAAGAGTTCCGACTTTATCAACAAGCACATATTCCCCGGTAGTTGCTGCCCGTCGTTGCACGCGCTGAACAGCGCCTGTGCGGCCGCGGCGCCCGGTCTGTCGATGGTGCACATCGAGGACATCGGCGTGCATTACGCGCCCACGCTGGCCGAGTGGCAGCGCCGCCTGCTGTGCAACAGCGCGCGGGTGCGGCAATTGGGTTTTTCGGAGCCGTTCGAACGCAAGTTTGTGTACTATTTAAGTTACTGCGAGGCGGGGTTCGCCACGCGCACGCTTGGCGACCTGCAGATCGTGCTGTCCCGACCGGGCAACGTAGAGACGCTAGGTGGCGAGCCCGCTGTGCATGTGTTGGAGCAGTACCGGCGGCAGGATCTCGGTGGAGAGACTGCGGAGGAGTAGGTAAAGCGATCCCCCACCTAGGCACACTATCCACTCTCCTGGCGCATATCCACGGCGGCGGGTGGCGACGACCGCCGCTCCCCCTCACGACCCCCCATTCCCCGATGCCGCACGCGTCGGCACAACACACAGTGCATCAGCCACTGCAGCACGGCGGCCGCGCACTCGTATGCCCTCACGACGACCGCGATCGCCTGCGAGCTGAGCGTGCGGGTCCCGCGCGGGTGCGGGTAGAAGCGGAACCCGCGCCAATACAACTTGGCCGCCTCGTAGTGGATGGCCAGCATCGTCTGCAACGTCATCAGCGGGTACACCAGCAGACACAGGATCAGGTTGAAGGTGGTGAGCTCGACGCGTCGCAACTTGAGGCTGGCGCCGAAAAACTTGCCCGACTCGGCGCTGGTTTCGTTGCGCGGCGCGGCCGCACGGTGCAACTCCACAAACACGCGCACGGTAGCCACACCGGGCCGAGAGAAGAGCCACTTGTAGTGGACGCGATCCATGGGGATGAAAGGCGAGACGTGGAACGCCTTGGGGTGCTCCTCGAACACGGTGAAGAAGGCGTTGGAGTCGTCCCATCGGCCACCGAGGTGGTTGTTGTTGTTGCTGCCGTTCAGTCCGGCGGCAGCCGATCCGCCGAGCGCCCGTCGGGTCAACCAGCACGTGCTACTGCTGCGTGTCACTGCGGCCGACGGCGGCGGTGGCGACGCCTCTGCGACGACATCATCGGTGCCGTCGTCGACCACCGAACCGGCCGTAACGCCGCTCGCGCCACCGCTGCTGCGACCTACGCCCGTCGCCGCACCGCGCCTTGTTGCAGGTTCGCCATCCTGGCATGGTCGCAACACATAGGCGTGCTGTTCGAACCAGGGTATGTTGTTGATCTCCGCTACCACATACTCCACCCGCTGATCCGCCTCGTCAAACACGTAATAGAACGACACCGGATTGAACTCGATGCCCCAGTACGTCAGGTTGGTGAGCAGGCGGATGGGCCCGCGAGGCGGTTCCGCCAGATGCAGCTCGCGCTGCACCAACTGCCGCACCGCATCATCCAGACGCTCCGGCTCCGTGCGCCGGCGTCCTCGAACAGGGTCACGCCGGCGGCTGCCGCCCTGGAATCCTTTCAGGTGATGCCGCTTCTGCAGCCAGGCCACCGCAGGCACCCACGCATGGCTCCCCAACAACGGCCAGGGCGGAAAGCGCCACCGGTGATGCGCCAACTCCAGCAAATCCACGTACACCAAAAACACCGAGTACGTAAACTGGTACGCGTTCGGCTGCCGCCGCGAGTGCGTCACCGTGCCGCAGTACAACGCCGAGCGCCGCGGCGCGCTAGCCATGAAGATGGGGTTCCGGAGAGCACTCACTACGGTACTCGAGCCCGAAAGCGCCGCGACCACCCTGAACGCCGCGTTCTGAGCCTGCAAGTCGCTGACGATCGCCAACCGATGGCTCCAGCTGTTCGCCGCCTCGACACCCAACTCAACACCCACCAAGCTGCCCTGGACACCCGCTCCACTCGCCCTATCGCTCTCCCGAAGAGCACCCTCTGGCAGTGTCCTCACTGCCTGGTGCTGTATCGCGGCCTCGCTGCTCCAAACCCGGCAGAGCCGCAGCAGCAGCAACGCTCTCCCGATGGGTGGCGCTCGAGCGCGGCAGCATCGCCGGGCCGGAGACACCGCAGCGGACACTGCCAGCCAGTCAGATCTGTTTTTCATTCAACTACCAGGGGTGGGGTGGCTCGCCATGGGCGCTGACAGTGAATCGAGTTGTTCAATGGACCCGTTGGCGCACTGGCGGCGCGAAGGAACGCCAGACCGTCTGGCAGAGGCGACGGAGCGGGTGACGGCGGAGGTACTGCGTCGGTGTCCGGAGCTGGCCGCTGATGACGCCGACGCCTACGGCACTGCGGCGACGTCGGCGGCCGTCGCTGCCGCGGCGCGACAGTGCAGCGAGCGGTATGCCGCAGAGGAGCTGCAGTTGCTAGAGGGCGCGGCCGATGAAATGCTGGATGAGTGGGCGCGGCCGCTGAACGAGAGCCTGAAGGCCACTCGAGAGGCCTGTCGCCGGGTGGCCGATATGACCGAGGTCGGTCGGCGCGCCGCTGGCACTCCGCTGTATCCGCAAGCGCGAGTGCAGCAGGTATTGCAGGCTTACCGCTGTGCGCAAGCGGCGATGGCGGGTATGGCGCGTCTGGCGGAGCTGGAAGAGGACGCGGAGGGCCTGGCGGCGGGCATGCTCGGCGGCGAGCAGCCGCTGTCGCAAGTGGACGCTGACGTGGTGAAGTTGGTGGAGCGGCGGACGCAGCTGGAGCAAGCACTGCGCAACGAATGGAACGTCGAGGGCATTCGGGGGGATGAGGAGGCGGTGGATGCGGAACGACAGCGGGAGACGCTGGAGGCGCTGGTGGGGGAGCTGTATCAGCGCACCGGCGGCGACGTGGAGACGCTGGTGCAAAACGAATGCCGCGCCCGCATCAAGGACTGTGTGCGGTTGGTGCGTGAGGATCGTGCCAAGCTGGTGGAGGCGGTGAATTCGCTGTCGGCGCGCGGTGAGCTCGGCATATCGATCGTGCGCGGCGCGGTGCACGAAGCCGTGGCCCACCGCGCGCTGGAATGTGAGTTGAGCAGCGCCACGGAGCAGATACGCGAGGCTGATCGACGGCACGAAGAGGCGCAGTTTCGCAGCGTGCAGGCGCAGCCGGCCGCCTGGGTGCGCGGGGCCATCTCGGACCTGGTGCCCGGTGGAGAGGAAGCAGAGGAGGACGACTCAAAACTGGCCGACACCAGCAGCCATTCGGCAGCGGCACGCCCTGCTGTGGATACTGCCGCCGCTGCCACCGCCGATGCACCGGCGGACGACAGCGCGGTGGCGGAGCGCGTGTTGCAGGTGGCCGATGCGCTGGTGGAGGACTTGACCTCGGTAGCTGACCAGATCGACCCGCTCTTCCCGCGCCGTTTCTACTTTCTGGAGTGTTTTGCGGTGGAGACGCACGAGGTGCTCAACGCGCAGTTCTGGTCGGTGATCGCACGCGCCAGCCTCATCCCCGGCAAGCAGATCCTGTCGCTGATATCGTGGATCGAGGAGTATCATGGACACCTGATCAAGCTGTTTCCGACGCAACACCCGCTGGCGCCCGGCGCCGCCGCCGTCAGCACCGACGAAGACACGGCGCCTTTCTCGGCCTGGCCGCCCGCGCTGCATTTGGCGCTGGACGCGCCGTCGCAGCGCCTCTCCGAGGGTTATGCGGCGCGCGCCCTGGAGATGATGAAGCACTGGATCGGCAACTGTGTCGAGGTGGACGCCACCAGTTTGATCGATGTGTACGGCGACAGCAATGCGTTATATACCCAGGCGCCGGTGGATGTGTTCCGCATCGTCAACGACGAGATGGCCATCGTGGCGGAGCATGCGCAACGCGGCAACCCGCTGTTCGTGCAGCGGGTGTGCGATGCCTGTGCGGCCGCGCTACTGGTGTACCGATCGATGTCGGCGGCGGCGCTGGACGGACACGATGCCGACGACGGGGCGCTGGAGCGTATATGTGCGGCTGCCAACAATCACCGGCGCTGTGAAGAGCTGGCGGGGCAGTTTGCCGAGCGTTGTCACGCGGTGCTAGATCAGGCCATCTACGCGCAGGCGCATCGGTCCACCGAACCGGTGGTATCGCGGTCGCGCGCCGACGCGTCATCGACCGCCGACACCGAGGCGCCGACCGGGAGTGCAGCGTTGTCAGAGTATTCGCTGTCGGTGGACGGCATCGCGCACGAATTCGCGGTGTCCGCGGAGCACGTGGCGACGCGCGCCTGCAACGTGATCTTTCTGGATCTGGACGAGGCGCCCGGCCTGTGGCCGCGCCTCTATCTCCACGGCTGGGCCGCCGGCGAGGAAGAGGTAGCCGGCAGCGTGGTGGCCACAGTGGCCGACTTTTTCGGCGACATCAACGAGTTTCTGCGGCGCGACGCCGACAAGATGGCCGCGTTCACCGAGTGCGCCCGACGCATCGCCGATCGGTACGTGGCGCAGTTGGCGCTGTTGCTGGGCGCCGATCGCAAGAACGCGAGTAACGTTGCCGCCGCCGCCAACACCTTGACGACCACCGAGTCGACAGCTGTGGCGGATGCGGACGAGGGCGGAAGCGAGAGTTTGGCACACCGCATCACTGGCGGCGGTCCGAGCCGGCTGCTGCGGGCGGTGGGCGCCGCCCGCGGCCCGCGCATCACCCTCGAGCCGAACACTGTCGCGCGACTGCGCGCCGATCGGCAGCTCTTCGCGGACTACTTTATCCACGACGGCGGCGGCTCGTCGGTGGCGATCACCTCGCGATGCCTGGCGCCGCTGGATGCGCTGGCGGACATGCTCGACTCGGCCGGAAACGCCGCCTGCTTTGCCGAATCGTATGCGCATCTGTTGGCGGCGCATTTGGCAGCGGATACGCTGCAGCTGTGGGCACCGTCCATGATGGAACGGCTGCTGCTGGCACTGCAACGCTCGGCGGCAGCGGCCACGCCCGAGTGGGCGGCAGCAGCGCGCATCGAATGTCGTCGGTTGTGGCAAGCGCGCGGTCAGCCGCCGGTACACGGGTAAGGAAGGGGGCGAGGCGGTGGCGGAGGGAGGTGTTCTGTTGCGGGCGATATGCCTTGAGCGAGCGTGGAGCTAGGCGCAACTTTACACCGAATCGGTATACGAGGCGCGGCGGACGTGCGGGCTGCGCTTGGTGTTGGATACGGATCCGGCGGCGGCGCCAGCACCATCGCGCCCGCCGACCCGATGTCCCCCGGCGTTTCTTGCGGCCGCCGAAGCGCCTCGTCCCTGCCGCGACAGCCACGGCTGGGCAGTCTCGTCGACGCCGCTCATCATCATTCGCGTGCGCGGGTCGTCATCGCCGTCGCGCTCCCCACTCTCCCCGCTCTCCCCAACGTCCTGTTCCATCTCCTCCCGGATGGCCCGATGGGCCAGGCGCGACACGATCATCACTACGACGAGCGATGCGGCCAATCCCAGCGCTTTCAACAGCAACTGAAGGCGCCGGCTGCCGGCCATGACCGCATCCGCCTGCTGCACGACGTCGTCGGCTTCGCTGAGCACGGCGCGGCTGCCCAGACGCAACTGCGACCCGGTGTACACCAGGAAAATCACTCCGGGCAAAATGCCCAGCACGGTGCCGACGCTGAAGACGCCTGCGTGGATCTGTGACATACCGATCACCATCGACGACAGCGCGAACGGGAACAGCGGGCTCATGCGCATCAGGGTGACGATCTTGAACGCCTGGCGGTTGAGCGCCCGGTTCACTGCGGTGAACATGGCCTGTCGCGACGAGTGCGCCAACAGGCGCTCGACGCGCTCGCGCAGCGCCAGGCGCGTGGCGTAGAAACACACCAGCGCCGCCAGCAAGTCACACTGGAGCGCCAACACCAGCCCGAACCAGAAACCGAACAGCGCTCCGGCGCCGATGGACAACACCCAGGCGGGAAACTCCAGCGCCGCCAGCACCACAAACAGCACCGAGTATACGAGCGCACGCAGCGGTGCCGGTTGTCGCTGGGCCATGGCCAGCGCCTGACGGAACGCTCGCATCAGGTGTCGTCGGCCGAGCACACCGCCGAGCGCGAGCGCCAACACCAACACGGCCGCCAGCACCAGCAGTTGCGGCCGGGAAGAGGGACGGGGGCGCGCACCGGAGGACGCGGACTCGTCGGAGGCGGTGCGCTCATCGTCCCCGTCCGCTCCATCCGTGTCGACCGATGCGTCGTGTCGGTGTGCCGCTGGGCTGGCGGCAGACGACGGTAACGGTGACGGCGGCGCCGTTTCCGCGGCGCCGATGGTGATGGCGGTGCGACTGCCCGACCGGGCCATCCGATGCGCAACGAGGCGCGAGACATTGTTCGGCAGCGACGGCGTCGGTCGTGATGGACTTGGCGATGCCGGTTGCTGGCTGGCATAGTGCGCGAGGTTAGGATCGCGAGTGTGATGGGATCGAGGCGCAGAGGCGTTCGACGCCGAGCGCTCACGCGGCACCGTCACTCCAGGATCCGCACGGTCATCTACTTGCAAAGATTTTTCTAATCGAAAGCACCCCAGGGATGCATCCGGCGTTGGCAGGCGGGACAGAGCACGGGGCGTTGTCGCCAGGTCGCCCACATCGGTCCCATCCGCAGGCGTCACCTGCGGCAAGCTCGTCGCGCTGTGCGACCGCCGCCGCCGCACTGCCCCCTCGGCCTGCCAGCACGCCGCCACACTGCCTCTTTCGGAATGGGCATTTCGGTTCTGTTCGCTACCACCAGTAACGAGCCCCCGCTCCGCGGTCAGCGAGTTGCGCAGTCGGTTCGGGGCGCGCATTCCCGATTTCAACGCGCCCGCGTCTACCTCCTCCGCACTCGCCTCTAGCGAATTGGAGCCACCCATTGCGCGAGACAGTGGCGACCCCTGCAACATGCGCTGTGCCAGTTTCCCGGCGCCGAATTCGTCTCGTCCCGCTTTCCAGACGGTTTGCGGCGAGACGTGCACCCCATCGGACCCGGCAGCAGCGCCCGTCGCTCTTGCCCTGCGCGGCCCGATCGAGGGAGTGCGCATGGGCCAGCGCGCCGGCGGCAGCGCATCGTGACAGAATCGTGCGTGACGATTTTGAAGGAGGAGGACGCGGGCGCGTCCTCTCGGCACCGCGTCGGATCGGCGGCACGACCGCGTGCAACGCGCGGAGGTCTGTCCGGATGCTGCGGAGGCCTCTTTGGGGAGAAGAGGAAGAGAGTGGGAGTGGATAATGTCGCTGTGATCTATGGAGAGACACGAGTATGTCAAGGAATTGGGGGCGTTTGCCGCGGCGTCGTCTTCGATCGGGTTTCGCGGTGTGTGCGGTCGGGTGGAACGGTGTACAGTGGGCGGTCCGCAACACTGTGCCAGTAGGGTGTTGGGGGTGGTCAGACATCAGAAACGCTCATGGCATTCATTCTTCTCCCACCAAGATGGTGGGCGGTCGTCACAGGCAATGGGCTCACGCTTGCGGCACGCTCGCCTCCGGGGTTGCCCGGATCGCCCCACCCTCCATCGACGTTTGCTGGGCTGCACGGAGGAACGGCCCACCGCCCACCGACCGCTCGACATCCATCACAACGACGAGCTCGACCTCGCTTGCCGCCAGAGTTTCCGGACGGTGGATCGCGACAAGCTCACCCCGCTCTTCCGCCATTATATCTCGGTCAAGGAGGCGCATCCGGATGCGGTCCTCATGTACCAGTGCGGCGACTTTTTCGAGGCCTTCTTCGAAGACGCGCATACACTACACGAAAAACTGGAGCTGGCGCTGACCGGCAAAGAGGCCGGCAAGGAGATCGGTCGGGTGCCGATGGCCGGCGTGCCGGTGGCCTCGCTGGATCGGTACTGTGCGGCGTTGCTGGCGCTCGGCTACGCAGTGGCGGTGGTGGAGCAAGTGGAAGAGGTGGATGGCGATCGACGCCCCACCGACGGAACGCTGTTGCGCCGCGAGCTGACCCGCCGCATGACCCCGGGCACGGTGATGGAGGCCGCCCTGTTGGATGCGCGCCGCAACAATTATCTGGCGGCGGTATGTCCGGCCAGCGTTCTCTCGCCGGCATCGCCCGCGGACGAGATCGGCCTGGCGTATGTGGATGTGTCCACCGGCGAGCTGGCGGTCACTGTTGTGCACGACGCCGACGAGGCCGCCGCCGAGCTGAGCCGCGTCTCGCCCTCGGAAGTGCTGTTGCCGCGCGGGTGCCCCTCGATGGAGCAGCGCATTCGCCACGCCGTCACTGGCATGAGCGTGTCGCTGCGGCCGGTGGACGAGTTTGCTCCTGATGCGGCGCGGGCCGGCCTGGCACGGCGTTTCGGCTCGGTCGAAGCGGCACTGGCCGCCGACTCGTCAGCACCCGATGCAGTGCAGTTGGCGCCGGTGGGCGCGCTGCTGGCGTTCCTGCGGCAGACGCTGGAGTGTGTGGAGTCGAGCGCATCGGCGGCCGACCCGTCGACGCCGCAGGGGTCATCGGGCTGGCGCCCGCCCGTGCCGCTGCAACCGCTGCGGGTATATCGGCTGCAGTCACATCTAATCCTGGACGCGACGGCGATCCGCAACCTGGAGATTCTGACCAGTATCCGCGACGGCCGTTCCGCACGTGGCAGTCTTCTGTGGGCGCTGGATGCCACCGTAACCGCCATGGGCGGGCGCCTGCTCCGCCGCTGGCTCACCCGGCCGTCGCGCGACCGGCGCCTCATCGAGCGACGGCTGGACCGGGTGCAACACTGGTCGACGGCGCATCGCCAGCGGGAGCGGTTGCGGGCCGGATTGCGGCGGGTGGCCGATCTGGAGCGGCTGGCCGGACGGGTGGGCACGCAGCGGGCCAATCCGCGCGAGCTGTACACGCTGGCGGTGTCGCTGAGTCAAGTGCCGATGTTGTTGGAGATGGCGGCCGCAGTTGGTGTTGAGCGAGACTCCGACCTCTGCACGACGCCGCCGCGATTGTGGACGCCGGCGGAGCAGGCGCTGTTTCGGCTGGCGTATCGCGCGGTGCACGAAGCGTTCCTATCGCCCGACGAGGAGCTGAACGTCGAGGCCGCCGAACGGCTGCCACCGGAGCTGCGAACGAAACGCAAGGGCAGTGGCCGGGCCAGCGCTCCGGCCATTGCGGTGCCCTTCAAGCGGCCGTCGGTGCAAGACGCGCGTCCCATCTTCCGCCGCGGGTATCACCCCGAGCTGGACGAGCTTCGCGACCGTGCCAACGGTGACCTGGAGTGGATCGCCCGGTACGAGGCCGCCGAACGGCAGCGCACCGGCATTTCGCAGCTGCGCGTCGGTTATCACAGCCTGCACGGTTACTTTCTGCAGATACCCCGACGGCTGGTGTTGGCTGCCGACACCGCAGCGAGCGGCGGGGGCATCGCGCTGCCGTCGGATTATTCGCGCCGCCAGACGCTCAAAGCGGTGGAACGGTACGTCACGCCGGAGTTGCGCGCTCGCGAGCAGGCCATCCTCGGGGCCAAGGCGCAGGCGGTGTGGAAGGAGTGGCAGCTCTATCTGGAGCTGCAAGCGCAGTTTGCCGAACGAGTGTCGGTGGTGCGCACGCTGTGTGCGGAGTTGGCGGAGTTGGATGTGTTGCTGGGGTTTGCAGAGGTTGCGGCGCGTCACGGCTACTGCCGTCCGGCATTCCTTTCCGAGGAGGATGTTGCGGCCACCGACGAGCCGCCGCGACGGTTGGAAATCGAGGACGGTCGACATCCGGTGGTAGAGCGCACACTGCCACCCGAGACGCCGTTTGTGCCCAACTCGATCCGGATCGGCGACGGCCACATCGACCTGATGCTGCTGATGGGTGCCAACTCGTCCGGCAAGAGCGTGTTCTTGCGGCAGGTGGCCCTCGTCCAGGTGATGGCGCAGTGTGGCAGTTTCGTGCCGGCGCGCCGTGCCACGCTCTCCCTCTCGGACCGCATTTTCACCCGAGTGGGCGCGGTGGACGACATTGCCGCCGCGCAGTCCACCTTTGTGGTGGAGATGTCGGAGACGAGCGCCATTTTGCGGCATGCGACCCGCGCCTCGCTGGTGTTGTTGGATGAGGTCGGACGGGGTACCGCGACCGCCGACGGCGTGGCCATCGCGCAAGCGGTCGCCGAACACTTGGCCAGCCCGTCCGTGCGCGCTCGCTGCATCTTTGCCACCCACTTTCACGAGCTGGCCTCGTTGGAGGCCGCGCTGCCCAATGTGGCCACCTTCCGCATGGCAGTGCTGGAACAACCGACCGCGGATGTCGTTGACAGGAACGACAGCCGCATCGTGTTCTTGCATCGAGTAGAACGCGGTGCCGCCAGTCACTCGTTCGGTATCGAGGTGGCGCGCATGTGTGGCCTGCCGGAGGCGGTGCTGCACCGCGCGCGAACGCTCCTCACCGAGAGGCAGTCGCCGGAGCGGATGTCGAGTGAGCCCGATATCGAGAATGGCGCAGCGGACTCGACGGCGTCCTAAACGAGCCTCGGGTGACATGCCCTGGCCACCCATATACGTTGAACGCCAGCAGTAGCGGCAACCGTAACCGAGATATATGCGCGCGGCGTGTTCCCCGGGACGCGCCCTCGCAACCCATCGGCCGGTGCGCGCGACGCGAATCGCCCACGCGCGCGGGAATGTCGCCGAACGCGATGGTGTTGTTGGCGCGGGTGAGGAGACGCGCACGCCTCCACACACACACACACACAGACTGCGGTGGGTGCGGCTGCGGTCATCACCCACTCGACCGTCCCCATCGTATGGAGGATGTGTTGCGGGACGTATTATCGTGGAGTCTGGAGTCGGTGTTGGCCTCGCAGCGGTCAGCGTCAAGCGAGGAGGAGGCAAGTGTCGACGAGGCGGTTGCGTTCACCACGGTGGCCGAGTACGTGGAGCGATTCGAGCGACTACATCGTCGCGAAGTACGGGCCGAGTTGCGTAACGGGCTGGAGGCTGTGACCTCTGCCAGGCGCTCTGACGCTGTGGAGGTACAGTTGTCCGAGGCGGCAGTGCAGCGGTTGCGGAAAGCGACCGCGGAGAGTGTGACGCCCACGACCGCGACGCACGGCGCGAACCCGTCGACGCCACGAGCTGGACGAGCAGCGCTCAAGGTGAGCGCCGAGTATCGCAGTGCCGAGCGGGTGTATGACGGCGACGTGGTGGTGGTGTTTCCGGCGCGGCGGCTGCGCGATGCGTCATCGCCGGCTCACCTGTTGCGACTTCAGCCGGCCGTCGGCTGCTTGGCGGTGATCGGCACTGTGCGGGATAACACGCTGCAGCTGCGGCTGTCGTCGTCGTCGTTGCCGCCAGTCACCTTGTTCGATGTCGATACCGCCGAGTCCAACGGCCGTCCATCCACTTGCACTCCGCACCGCCTCGCCGCGTACCGTGTCATGACGTTGGTGACCGCCGCCCGTGAGCGCGCCGCACTGCATCGACTGTCGCAAATGCCGCTGGCAGCGGATCTGGTGGACCCGCGGGTGGCTTGCGAGACGCACACCGATCCGCGGCATCAACTGGAGCGGCGCGGCGATATCGACGCCTACCTGGCGATGGTGGCGCAGGTGCGCGGCCTGAACGCCTCGCAGGCTGCTGCGGTGCGCGCCGCCTTTTACCGCCAACGCGGCGTGGATTTGATTCATGGTCCACCGGGCACTGGCAAGACCAAGACGCTGGTGGCGCTGCTGAACGCGCTGCACATGCACCGCTATCAGCGCTACTACGAGATGTACCTCGGCTCGATCGCCCGCGAAGCCGCCCCCGCACCCGAAAACGACCACCGCAGCACCGGCGGCGCGCACCTGTTGGATTCGATGATGGCGGCGATGCGGGCCACGACGGCATCGGCCAGCGCCGTGCAGCTGTCGCATCTGCACGCCGAGCGCCACGCCGCCGCCCTGCAGCACAAACCGCGCCTGCTGGTGGCCGCGCAGTCCAACGCTGCGGTGGACGAAATCGTGTCTCGCATCGTGCGCGACGGCTTTGTGGACGGCGAGCGCAACGTGTACCGCCCGGATATCGTGCGCATCGGGGCGGGCGCGCGGGTGTCCGCGGAGGCGCGCGCGGTGACCGCCGAGGCCCGTGCGGAGGCGTTCCTCAGCGTGGTGGAGAGCATGGAGCAGCGCACCGCCTGGGAACAGAAGTGGCAGGCGCGCAGCGCGGCCGTGCTGCAGCAGCTGGAGCAGGTGACGGTGCGCGCCGACGACTGGGAGTCGCAGCGACAGCTGATGCGGCTGCGCGATCGCCTGGAGCGCAGCCAACGCGACTACCGCCGCTTTCAGCTGGCCACAGGCACCGGCAAATCGGTCACCCGCGAGCAACGGCTGGCGTGCATTGCCGGCACCTACGTGCAAGAGGCGGAGATGGTGCTGTGCACGTTGAGCGGCGCGGCGCTGATGCAGGCATGGTTGCGGGATGCGCGCTCTCGCCACGGCAGCCGTGCGGCCTCGGCCGACCCGCTGTGGGCGCTGCGCTTCTCCCAGGTGGTGTTGGATGAGGCGGCACAGGCGACCGAGGTATCGGCGCTGATCCCGTTGCAATACGGCTGCGAGCGATGTGTGTTGGTGGGCGATCCGCGACAACTGTCCGCCACGGTGTTCAGCGGCGGCGCAGCGGGCACCGCACTGACGATATCGCTGATGGAGCGACTGCAACGCGGCGGCCTGCCCAGTCACCTGCTGGACACGCAATACCGCATGCATCCAGCGATTGCCGCCTTTCCCAACCGCTGGTTCTACGGCGGTCAACTGCGGGACGATGCGTGCGTGCGCAGTGCGGCGTGGTCGCCGCCGTTTCACCGCGCCGGCCTGCCGCCCCTGTTCGGCCCGTACTGTTTTGTGAATGTGTCACTGGGTGGCCAACGACGGGATGCCGAGACGGCGTCGTTGTACAACCCGGCCGAGGCGCAGCTGGTGACGCGGTTGTTGCGCCTTTTCTACGCTCAGCACGGGCGCACACGGCCGAAGGGGGGCGGGCGGGCGTGGACGGTGGGCGTCATCACGCCGTACCGACGGCAGCTGCGGGAGCTGCAACAGAGTCTGGAGCGCGACGGATTGCCGCTGGGGCGCAGTCGGGCTGGCGCGTTGGCCATCGAGGTGGACACGGTGGATGCATTTCAGGGCCGCGAATGCGATGTGGTGCTGTTCTCGGCGGTGCGCACCGGAGGCAACGGCGGCGGCGGCGGCGGCGGCGGCGGCGGCGGCGGAGACGGTATCGGCTTCGTGAAGGATGTGCGCCGCATGAACGTGGCGCTGACGCGGGCGCGGTATTCGCTGATCGTGTTGGGGCATGCGGCGGCGTTGCGGGCGGGCAGCGCCGATTGGGAGGCGTTGCTGCACGACGCTGAGCAGCGCGGGGTGCTCTTCGACGCGGAGGACGAGGCGGTACAGCGGTGGTTGCAGCGGCTGACCGCACCGAAGGAGCGAGAACGAGAGGTGGCGGCGGTGAAGCAAAAGGTGGAGGCGGTGAGCGAGCGCGACCCGCGGCTGCAACGACCAGGGCAGTCGGACAAGGATCGGGTGCCGGTCGCACATACGGTATCGGGCACTGCCGAACCGTCGCTCGGCGGTGATATTGACGTGCGCATGTTTATCTTGGCGTCGGCGGCGTCTGGATTCAGTCTGGCGTCGATTGCAGCGGCGGCGCGACAGGCCTTTCCGCAAGAGACGCAGGCGATCGACGCGCTGATTGCCGACCTGGAACAACACGCCGCCGAATCCTCTACCACCGCCACGCCATCGCTGCCGCTGCTGGAGGTGGGATCGGGCACGACCGCGCCGGCCGATCCCCGCCAAAGGCCGCCATCCTCCCGCCGCGCCACCATCTCTTCCCGTACCTCTAAGCGATCGAGGCCATGATGATCTCGCTCATCGCCGGCTGTTCCGAGCGCACCATCACCTCCAAATTCACCCCGGCGTCGGCCGCCGCGCTCACGTCACCCCGACACAGCACTTGCGCGTTGCCCACAAACACGCCCGACAACAACAGCACGTGTTCGGTGGCGGTGGCCGACACCCGTTCCGTGCCCTCACACGGTGCCATGCCCAGGAAAGCGATCACCGCCTTGACCGCCGCCGCCACCGATTCGTGCGGCAGCGCGAACGTCTCCCGCAACGTGGTCGACGTTTCGGCTCGCTCGCCCAACGCCTCCCACGCCGCCTTGAACGACATGCCACGCACCGGCACCGGATGCAAGTAGTCCGCGGTGTCCAGATCGAACTCCTCCAGTCCGTACTCGTCCTCCCATGCCGCTGTCGCGTCCGGCGTTTCGGTCGAGGACGCCTCCTCGGCGTCCTGCAATACGTACGCCAATTGCGGCCGCAGCGTGCCGGTGTCGATACACGGCGGCATCGCATCGGCCGTCGGCTCCAGCCAGACATACGTCCAGGCGACTGCGTGGCAGGCGACCGGCACCGTCGCCGGCAACGTCCCGGCCACCGACAGTTGCGACAGTTCCGACGCGTCCACCTGCAGCCGACACTGCGCCAGCACCTGTTCGTCCAAGGTGTTCTCCACGCGGAACTGTAACAGCACGCCCGCAGCACCCGCTTCCCCCTCATACACGTGCTTCATCACCGCCACCAGGAACTCGGCCTCGGCGTCGGTCAGCTCCAGCACCGTCGACGACTTGAACGGCGATCGGCCGCGCGTCCACGACGGCAGCTGGGCGGCGGCGGCGGTGGCGGCTGCCGTTGCGCCGGTCAGCGCCCGCAGGAATTCCTCCTGCAGGGGATGGCGGAATGCCGACACCGCCGCACCAGCTCCGGCGGCGGCTGCATCGCCGGGCAACGCCGTCCCCGCCGCCGTGGACGAAACACCACCACCGCCGCCGCCGCCGCCGCCGCCGCCGCCGCCGTCGACGGCGGTGATCCCTGCGGATAGACGGGCGCGCCCGGCCTCCGCCTCCGACAGACGTGCCGTCGCGGCTGGCGGCGGCACCTTGCTCACTTTGGACACGTCAAATGCGCCGCGTTCGGCCTCGTCGCGTCGTAGGAATGACACCAACGCCGCTTGCAAGTTCTCCGGCGGCACCGGCAGCTCACCATCCACCACCGACTCGTCACCGCTGCTGCTGCTGCTGCTGCTGCTGTTGGGTGTCGGGGTGACACGCTCGCTAGGCATTAGCGGCGGCGATGACGACGATGACGCCTCGCCCAGCATCTCCAAATACAACGCCGCCCGATCCCGCACCTCATCGTCATTGTCCAACAGACAGTGCCGCAGCAACAGCGCGATCGAGTCGCGCAACGTCGACACCCGTGCAAACCGAAACAGCGCCGAGACCGCCGCCGCCCGCACCATCGGGTTCTCCAGGATGATGCGGTTGTAGATGTGGCGCACGTACTGCGCCGGCTGCGGCATCTGCGGTCCCTCGGTGCCCAGTACGTGCAGCACCCGCACCGACAGCGCGGCAAACTCGCAATCCTCCACCAACTCCACCAGGTGATGCAGGCAGGCCTCTTTGGCGTCGGGTATCTCGCGCATCACGATGAACAGCGTGTCGACGACGGCGCGCTTAAACTCCAGCCCGCCCTCGTCGCGCAGCGCATTGCCCAGAAAGGCGATCAGGCCGTGGTGTTTGTGTGGATACTTGAGGGTGAGCGCGCGCACCGCCTCGATCACGGTGACCTTGAAGTCGTCGCTGAGGTCGTTGAGCAGCTTGTTCATCGACTTGAGCAGCCGATCTACCGACGACTCGGTGCCGGTGCGCAACAGGGTGGTGATGGCCAGGGTGGCCACCGAGCGGTTCGCGTCGGCCACCAGATTCTCGATGTCGTTGTTGGCCGGCGACACCAGATGCGGATGCCCGGCGGCGATCTGGTTCAGGGTGCGCACCGCCGCGTACCGCACCACCGGTTTGCCGGACGCCAGCTGGATCTGCATGGCGTTCACCGCCGGCTGCAGGTCGGCGGCGTCGATGCCGCGCACGGTGCTGAGGACGCGGGCGGCCTCGACGATCACCATGTCACTGCGGTGCCGCAGCATCGATTCCAGGAAGGAGATGAGTTGGCGGGCGTTGGCACCGCTGGCGCCGCCCTCGGCCTCGATCACCTGTCCCACGCAGCGCAACAGCAGCACCGCGGTTAACGGCGAGCGGGCGCCCTGACGCGCCACATCCTGCACCAGCTTGGAGAGCGCCAGACGGTCGCGGCGCCGCAGACGATACAACAGCGCCAGCGCGTGATACTGCACCATGGGGTAGGGATGCGTGAGCGCCTGGGTCACTTCGCTGCTCCACCGACGCACGGTCTGTTCGCCCTTGCCGGCCTCCAACAACGTCAGCGCACCCACCAGCGCCGCGCTGGCCACGTTCGCATTCCGATCCACCAACTCCTGCTTCAAGTAGCGTTCGATCTGCGCCACCATCGCCGCATCGGTCACGCGGCACAACACGCGGGTGGCGTTGGCGCGCCGCGTGTCCACCGTCGAGGTGATGTCCTTGGTCAGGCAGTTGGTGACGATGATCACTTCGTCGGTGCCGCGCGCCAGCTCCTTGATGGCCAAGTACGTCAACCGCCGTAAGCCGGCGTCATCGCACGAGAACAGCTTGGTGACCGCGAAGAAGACGTCCGTCGACTCGGCCTTGCTCAGCGTCGTGCCCTGATGCACCAGGTACATCAGCCGCACCAGCACCCGGACACACCGCGCCACCCGCAGCTTGTTCTCGTTGAACACGCGCACCTCCTGCACCACCACCGCCTTGTCGATGCCCTGAAAGGGAGACACCAGCTCCGCGTCGTCCTCTTTCAGCAGGCCGAAGATGAGATCGCGCGCCGACTCCTCCGCGGCCTCCTCGGCAGCCGCACCGCCGCCAGCGCCCCGCGCGAACGACATGATGCGTCGCGCACTAGGACGTGGAGAGAGTGTGTTACGATGAAATGTGCCGCGAGGTGTCGCCTTCGGGAAACGATCCAGGGGAGCGGGCACGCGGGTGCGGTTACACGGGGTGTGTGTGTGTGTGTGTCGGTGTGAGGGCGGGGCGGCTGTGCCCGAACGCGATGAACGCCCCGCGGGGGGACGTGGAGCATTCAATCGAGAGAGATCGCGATCACGAAAGCGCGCGTGTGGATTGCATGCGCTCCGTCACGAATCGGGCGGGCGTCGTCGCGATCGGTCGGGCGATGCGCTGGGAGCGGTGTCCTGGTGAACGCTCGGGTTCTCGGTAACCCGAGACCGAGGCGGAACGTGCCATGGGTGGTGAATGGGCGTTCGTTACCGTGTTGGTTAGCGGAAGATTATCGAGTGGAGGTGGAATTTCGCTCGGGACAGTACGAGGGGAGCGCGCTGGGAGCGACGTGGGCGTGACCGATTGGCTGCGAAGAGACCCGTGGTGGGTGGTCGGTCGTTGCGATGGGGGGTGGCGGGCGTCGGCGCCATCCGGTTCATCCCGTGCTTGTGTAACCAGGACGACAGCGGTCGGTCGTCAAACGCTCCGACTCCCTTCCAGAACGTCCCTCTCACGGCTGGCGCTGAAACAGAGCCGCGACCCGCAGCGAGAACCCACCTCCTCGTCCACGTCGCAACGACGTCGGCGACGGCGACCGCTGTTGCTGGCGTCCACCTCGCGTTCCACCTCTCCATCTACGGGCGGCGACGAGTCCGCGCTAGCCGCCCGCCACGCAACCCTCGCTCCATCGGCGCCGACGCTGCCGCACTTTTCCACCGAGTACTTGCACCTATGCCGAGCGCAGTTTGAGGTGCTGGTGTCGTCGGTGGGCGCGGCACGGTGCGCGGTGTTCTTTCGGCGTGAAGCGCCTGACGGTGCGCTCGAGTTTGTGCCCATCTGTGTGCATCCCGAGTCGCAGTCGGTGTGGGTGGTGGGCAACGCGCCCGGCTCCCGACCGCCGGTGGGCCCGGTGGCGTTGCCTGGCGGTCTGGCCGCCGAGTGGCTCCTGCCCGACTACCCGTTTGTGTCGCCCGGAAAGAGCCGCGTGAACCACCTGCCTGACGGCGGTCTGTCGGCGCCCATTGTCGACGACAATATGGTGGCGGGTTTGTTGGTGGTGTGGCCATCGGCGCTGTCCAGCGGCGGCAACAACAAGAGCGGTCGCCGGCGCGGCGGCGCCCTGTGGGCGACGCGCCAGAAAGATGAGGTGGCCTCCGTGGCGCGAACGCTATCGTTGGCGTTTACGCTGGATCAGCGGCGACAGGGCGAGCGGACATCGCCGAACGACCGCCTCGATCCCATGGACGCCATCGGTGCGCCGCCGTCGGATGGTGCCGCAGCGGACGCCGAGGCACGGCAGCGCCGGGAGGCGGCCTCTCGCGAATCGCTGATGATATCGCAAATGCGCGAAGTGCTTAGCACCATCCTGCACCAGGTGCGCAGTCCGTTGAGCGCGTTGCGCACGTTCGGCAAACTGCTGCTGCGACGCCTGCCGCCCGAGGACTTGAACCGGGACTTGGCGCGCGATATCATCGTACAGAGCGAGCGGTTGGGGGATCTGCTGTTACCGCTCGACCGCGTGGCTCACGTGCCCAGTTTGTTGCCGCCATCGCGGGGCGGCCAAGAGGTAGGGTGGAGGGGGATGCTGGCGGGCGGCGCCATGGCCGCGTCCGATGCGGAACGACACTCCCGATCGCGCGACCTGTTGTTGCCGCCGTCGACACCGTCGGTGGACACCACCACCGCTATCGCGGCAGGCACTGCCGAAAACAACCGCGCGCTGCAACCACGACTCTGCTGGATGCCCGATGTGGTGCGTCCGCTGATCGGACCGGCCAAGGCGCTGGCGCTAGAGCTGGGGGTGGCGCTGTATGCCGCGGTGGAACCGATGGACACGCCAGCCATTCTGGCGGATGCGTTTGCGTTGCGCGAAGCCGCCAGCAACATCATCGAGAACGCCATCAAGTATACGGCGCTGGGCGCGCCGCCTGCCTACCGCGCGGTGTACCTGTGGATCCAGACGGTGCAGCTGCGGCCGCGGCGTGCAGCCTCCCCGTCGAAAACGGCGGCGGCGGTGGTGCCCGATGCCGATCAGGCGGTGGCATTGTATGTGGCCGACACCGGACCGGGGGTGGCACCGGCCGAAAGCTCGCTGGTATGGCAGCGAGGATATCGCGGTCAAGTGGCGGGCGAGAGGGCGTTACCGACCCGTCGCACGGCGGCCGCGTCGTCATCGTCGCCGTCCACCGCGTTGGCGGATCGAACGTCGTCGTCGTCGTCGTCGTCGTCTTCTGCTTCCCCTGCACGCGGTACCGGCCTCGGGCTGTACGTCACCCAACAACTGGTGGAGACCATGGGCGGGCAGGTGGTGCTGATCAGTCCGTGGCCGCCAGCGGTCCCGAGCGATCCGGTGAACGTTGCAGCAACGACGACGACGACGACGACGATGACGACGAATCGAGAGCCTTCCCGGTCGAACGGCGACGGAAACGCGGCATCGGACCGCAGTGCGCTGTGCGTGCATCCTCAGCGTCGCCCGGCGGGTGGGATGGAGTTGTTGGTGCCGCCGCGTCGAGCGCGTGGCCGGCCGGCCAAACGCGTCGAAAATGCCGAGAGCATATGCAGCGGTGATGGTAGTGGCGGTGGCGGCCCGGGCACGCTGGTGGGCATCGTGTTCCGTCGAGCGCTGGCCGCGTAAATTCCCACACACCGCCATTGTAAAGAACATCGGACATGGCAGCAACGCATCCATTCTCCACTTTTCCCGAATCACCGTCCACCGCCTCCACCTCCATCTCCCTCGCTCTCCTCACCCGGCGCGTTGCTCTTGGGCAGCCCTATAGAACGCCAACCGCTGCAACACATTCGCCAAGTAGGGCGCCTTGGTCTCCACGCCCAGCACCTTGTCGTGTTTCTTGAGGATCTTCTCGAAACCGGTGGCGTTGAGTTCGGTGAAATTCATCAGCTCCACAATCTCCAGGTAGTGCTCGTGGTAGCGACGCCGCAGCGCGGCCAGCCGGGCGTGGTCATCGCAGGCGCGCGCGTGCTGCGCATCGATGGCCAACGCTTCGGTGATGCGGGCCAGCTCGCGTTGCATCGCCAGAAAAAAGGTCTCCACTTTGTGCGCCTCCAGGTGCAGGCGCTCGAAAAACTTGTGCTCGAGGCGCTGAAAGGCGTCGCGACGTTGGGCAAGCCACTCGGCGGCGGGTGCAGTCGGTGATGCGGATGTAGACGAGGCGGTCGCCTGCCCACTGGATGGAGCGGCGGCGCCCGATCGCCATCCCAGTGATTGTACCATGCGGCTCGCCAGACCGGGTGATGCGACAGCGGTGGCGGCGGCGGTGGTCGATGCCCCCAGCAGCGGAGTATGTTCAACTGGCTGCGACAGAGGTTGCGGGGTGCCGCCAGCGGGCGGCAATGGCGGCAGTTGGGTCTCTTCGGGATACTGAACCGCCGGTGCTGGCGGCATCATGCCGCCGACAGCATCGGACGGCGGCGATGCACCGGGCGATGGCGAAGCCGTCGCGCTGGCGACACCCGATGCGGTGCTGCCGGCGGCAGGTCTTCCGGGTCGCGGCGGTCGACCCGAATCCCCGCTGCGACCGCGCGGAGCGCCTGCGCCCGCCGGCATACTATAGTAGTCGCTGGGTGCATGTCGCGGCTGGCCGTGCTCCAGTTCGAACAACACATTGGAGCTAGCTTTGCGCCGCAGCGCCCGCGGCAGGGCGGACGAAGAACTGTTATTGACGGATTTGCTGCCGACGGTCGGGTCGGTTGCGGTTTTGGTCGCCGTCTTCGACGAAGAGGTGTCGTCCGCCGCAGCATTGCCGGCCTCGGACGGGCCACTGGCGGAGGCAGCCGCTGCCCCTCCGCTCGCCTCCATCGCGCGATGAGAAGCCTCGTCATCTTCATCCGAATCGTCGTCGTCGTCGTCGTCGTCGTCGTCGTCTTCATCGCTGAGGCTGTGCTTCGTCGCGTGCTCGGCGGGATGCGCCCGTGATCTGCTAGACGCATTCGCGTCCTCACCCTTCCCGTTCGTCGCTGGGGCGGGCACTTCCGCCGTCGGACGCAGCGTCGGACTGGTGGGCGCCTCCCGCAGCGACGATGCCACGCTGTTGGTGCGCGACGCCGGCCGCGCATCGTGTGAGGCGGTAGCCAGCGGCAGCGTAGTGCGCAGCGCCGCCTTGGCATGCAACGCCGCCACCTCCTGCTCTTCCGGCGTAGCGCATGGTCCTGGCGATGGAGTCGGGGAAGCGGTGGTGAGCAACGCCCCATCGGCCGCCGATACCTCGCCCCACCGGGTGTACCGTTCCAGCGGCAAGTCTCTGGACGGGTCGCCGCCGCCGCCGCCGCTCTTGGTCAACTGCTGCCGCAAACTTCCCAAACGCGATACATATTTTTTCAAGTCCCCATAATCCATGTAGTGGTCGCGCCACTCGGCCACCGCGTTGTACACGAGCTGCTTGGAGAACTTCATCGGGGGCAGGAGCACCCAAAAGGTGGGCGGCGCGGAAAGGAGGCCCTTCTCTACTCCCACGCGTCTATCGACATACACTCCACTGGCGCACGCTGCTTTAGGCCTGAAATGACCCGGTTACCCCAGTGTATACCCAACCTTCTGAGCTCTCTGTCTCAATTGCATCGCCTGCCCTGCGAACTTGTCCAGCCGGCGGCCTATCTCGTCGCGCGCCAGCCCGATGCCCTCAGCGCGCGGCCGTGCAGCGATCCGGGCGACACGCGCGGGCAACAACGTGGAGCGGTGCGCACCGTCGGGACCGAGGAGGCGTCCAAAGTGCCTGAGGTGGACGGAGTGGAGGGGCGTATACACAGCACAGGGTGGATATCCGGTTCGCGCGGCGTCCGCTTCAATTCCGACACTTTCATGGCGCTGGTGGCGTAGACAACCCATGGTGGTGTCGTTCGATCTCGAATGGGGCGGCAAGCACGGCGAGGCAGCGGCGTCGGCCTCGCCGCCGCGGCTGCGGCACTTGCGGGAGGGTGTGGAGTTTGAGTTTGCGCGACTGTTTTATGACGGCGATGTGGAGTCGGCGCGGAACGAGTTAAACGAGTCGGTGCGCGACCTGATCGTATGGGAGCGGAACACCATCTGGCGGGATATGTTGCTGGACGAGCGGCGGAAGCGCGGCACCCACGCCAAGAAGACCGGCGAGCGCGACCGGCCGTTTGCGACATTCCGGCCGGTGCCTTTTGTGGTGGCGCTGGCGCTGTTCCTGGCGATATCGTGGGCGCCGCGGCGGCTGTTCGGGTTTCTGCAGCGGCATCACGTGGGCGGCGCGGCGCGGCACGCCCCGAATGCCGATGACGGTGGGGCGGCGCAACGGTGTCTGGCGCTGATGGTGGCGGCGACCATGCTGTGGGCCACCGAGGCGGTGCCGCTGTACGTGACCTCGCTGGCCATTCCGCTAGCTTCGGTGGCGGCGGGCGTGTTTTTGGACAAGAAGGGCGCACAGGTGCTGCCGCCGGCGGAGGCGGCGCGCACCGCCATTGCCGCCATGAGCAGTCCGGTGGTGCTGTTGATCCTGGGTGGTTACAGCATTGCGGCGGCGTTGAGCAAGTACGCCATTGACAAGACGCTGGCGGTGGCGGTGCTAAGCCGCACGCGCCGACCCCAGGAGGTGCTGATGCTGTTGATGTTGCTGGGGCTGGTGTTGTCGATGCTGGTGTCCAACGTGGCCGCGCCGGTGTTGCTGGTGGGTCTGATCCTGCCGGTGCTGCGAGCGTTGCCGCCGGGCACACCCTTCACCAAGTGCGCGCTGCTGGGTGTGGCGGTGGCGTGCAACATCGGCGGCATGACCTCGCCGATCGCCTCACCGCAGAACGCCATCGCGTTGGACGCGCTGCGCAGTTCGCAGAGCATCTCGTTCAGCGAATGGCTCAGTGTGGCGCTCCCGTTGAGTGTGCTGTTGGTGCTGGTGTCGCATGCGTTTCTGCTGGTGCGCTTTGGGCACGGCGGCATGGCGGCGCTGCCGGCCTTCCCGATGCATCGACCGCTGCGTGGCAAGGACATCAGATCCAGCCACGTGGTGGTGTTGCTCACGGTGGCAGTGACGGTGGCGCTGTGGATCAGCAAGAGCGTTTCCGAGCGCCTGGGCGGCGACGGCATCGTAGCTCTGGTGCCGGTGCTGGTGTTTATGGGCACCGGCTTATTGAGCAAGGAGGACTTCAATGCGCTGCCGTTCAACGTCATCTACCTGGTGTCGGGCGGTATCGTGCTCGGGGCGGCAGTGCGCAGCAGCCGGCTGCTGGAGGTGATCGCCGCCACCATCGAGGAGGCCGTCGAAGGCGCCGGCTTGTGGCGCATCTTCACCACCTTTGCCGCCTTCACATTGCTCATCGCCTGCGTGATGAGCCACACCGTCACCAGCATTATCGTCAGCCCGATCCTGGCCGAGCTGGGCACCTCGCTCGGACATCCGCGCCTGCTGGTCATGGGCGGCGCGCTGGCCTGCTCCGGCGCAATGGCCCTGCCGGTGTCCAGTTTCCCCAATATGGCCGTGGTGAACACCGAGAACGAGCTCGGCCTGCCGTACGTGGATGCGCGCGAGTTTATGCGCTCCGGCCTCCCGCTGACGGTGCTGGCCGGCGGTGCCATCGTTTCCGTCGGCTATTTGGGCATGTTATGGCTGGGCATGTAGAGGAGGCGTAGATTTCTTAACATTCGATCGTACCGACAGTGAGTCTCGGGGTGATTCGGTGGTGCGACGCTCGGCACCGATAGGTCGTGGATCGCCAACTTGAGGGCGCCTTCCTCTTCTTCTTCTCATCGCTCGGCGTCCGCCCTTGCGCGAGCGCGGCGCGCGCCTGTGGGAGAGCCCCACTCCCGAGAGGCGGAAACGTTGTTCAGCGCCAGGTCAGCCGAACACTTGTCCCGCATCAGCACAGTGGCGGGCGCGGTATCCCGTTGCTTCGAATTCTGCCTCATGGCTTTTGTGACTGCACTGGGAAAGCGGTCCGGTGCCCTGTCGCGCAGTTTTGCGCACCGGCAACTGCCACCGGTGTGCGGGGATGTGGGTCACGCCGCCAGCGCCTGGGTGGGGAGGAGATGGCTGCGGGCACGCCAGCGCGTCCACGCGCCTTGGATGGAGCGTTGTCGACGGGCGCAACTCCACCCTCAACCCTCATGTCGGCAGTTGCAAGCAAGCACCGCCGCCAACACGGACGGCATGCTGCAGCAGCGAACGCCCAACGTCTGGCAACAGCGGGTGGCGCGCGCGGCGGCGCTGATGCGGAGGCTGGCGGCGCTGTCGGTGCCGTTCTGGACGGAGCCGGATGTGCGCCGCAGCGCCTGGCTGTGGACGCTGGGCACGCTGCTGCTGGCGTTTGCCACCACCCTGTACGCCGTATCGCTATCGTTTGTGCAGCGTTTTTTCTGGAATGCCCTGAACGCCAAGGACGTGCCCAAGTATCGCAACTTTCTGCTGGTGTATGTGAGCGCGCTGGTGCTCGGCCCGCCGCTGCTCACCCTGTTCGAGTGGGTGAAGCAGCGCACGGTGCTGCTGTGGCGCCGGTTTCTCACCGAGCGGCTGCTGGGCGGTTACTTCGCCGACAAGCGCTACTACGAGATCGGCAACCGCATCGCCATGGGGTCATTGGGAGGTGGTGGCGGCGGCGCGGGCACGGCGGCTGCCACCCCGCTCACCCTGGACAATGTGGATCAGCGCATCAGCGAGGACATCCGCTCGTTCACCGACAAGGCCATGGGTTTCGGGTGCACGGCGGTGGTGGCCTTTTTCGACCTGCTGTTGTTCAGCGTCATTCTGTACCGCATCCAATCGCAGCTGTTCTACATCCTGGTGGTGTACGCCACCCTCGGCACCAGCATCACGCTGTGGATTGGGCGCGATCTGGTGCGACGCAACACGCAGCAGCTGCGTCTCGAGGCCGACTTTCGGTACTCGTTGGTGCGGGTGCGCGAGAACGCCGAATCGATTGCGTTTTACAGTGGCGAGGAGCAGGAGAAAGCGGAGGTCATCCGGCGCTTCCGTGGCGCCTACGACAACATGCTCGGGCTGCTGGGACTGCAGCGGAATGTGCAGTTCGCCACCACCTGGTATCGCTTCTTGATCCAGGTGGTGCCGGCCGTGGTGGTGAGCGAGCGCTATTTCAGCGGTCAGATTCCGCTGGGCGCGCTGAGTCAGGCGTTCTTCAGCTACAACCACGTGCTGAACGACCTGTCGCTGGTGGTGCACGAGTTCGTCAACTTGTCGGCGTTTGCGGCGGCGGTGAATCGGCTGCACGATTTTCAGTCGGCGCTCGGCGAGCCGGTCATTCCTTCGAAGGCGGCCGGCGGGGGCGGTGATGACGGCGCCGCCGCCGGCAGTCGCATCCTGGTGCGTATTGGTGCGGCCACCATGCCCAGCGCCAACGACGTGCTGGTGCTGGACAAGTTGTCGGTGTATACGCCCAACGGGCGGCGACTGTTGGTGAACCAACTCGACCTGCTAATATCCAACGGCATGCGGGTGCTGGTGGCGGGCGAGAGCGGCATCGGCAAGTCGTCCACCATTCGCGCCATCGCCGGGCTGTGGAAGCGCGGCAGCGGCGCAGTGTACCGGCGCGCCAGCCCGGAACACACGCTCTTCATTTCACAACGGCCGTATCTGGCGTTGGGCACGCTACGCCAGAACCTCTTCTACCCGCGCCACGGCCACGACTTGCAACACGTGAGCGACGAGACGGTGCGCGAGGTGCTGCGCAAAGTGAACCTGCCGGACTTGCTCGACCGCCTCGGCGGTTTGGATGTGGAGTGCGATTTCGCCGCCATCCTGTCGCTTGGCGAGCAGCAGCGGCTGGCATTCGCGCGCCTGCTGCTGCAACCGAAACGCATCGAGCTGGCCATTCTGGACGAGTCCACCAGCGGCCTCGACGTGGACAACGAGCGCCGCATGTACCGCCTGCTCAAGGAGATGAACGTGACGGTGCTGAGCGTGGGCAACCGCCCCACGCTGCTGCAGCACCACGAGCGGGTGTGTCGACTGATGCGCGACGGCACCTGGCGGGTGGAGGATCCCGACCAGGCGCTCGACTACGTGCTCGGTCAGGCGGGATAAGAGCGTGGGAGATGAGCCGATGAGAAAAATGTTTCTCGTTCCAATGTCCTCATATATGGATGAACACGTTGCCGTCCATAAATCCTGCAATGCAGTGTGTGCTTACGCGGCAACCCGCATCGGCCACCTCGTGTCCGTGCGGGTTGCCGCGGTTTCGCAGACCGCTGCGCACCGCGGCAGGTCGGTGGCGTTTTCGCGTGGGCGCGAAAGAGGGCGCGCCTCGACGAGGTGTGGCGCATCGACTCCGTTTTTGATGAAAGCACAGGTGATAGAGATAGAGTGGCACGAGCGGAACAAGTCGATATTCTCGGTGGACATATCAAAGGAGGGGCTGGTGGCCACGGGCGGACAGGACGGTCGGGTGTCGTTGTGGCGGGTAGCGGCAGGGGACGGAGCGATCGCCTCCCATCGGGGTGGTCCGGCGGTGGGCGGCAAATGGGGCAAGCGGCAGCGATTGATGGCAGCAGCGGCTGCCTCTGCCAAACAGGTGACTTTTGTGGAGGCGTTGGAGGGGCACGCGGCGGCGGTGTCGGTGGTGCGGTTCGATCCGGCGCGGTCGCATCGACTGGCGTCGGGCGCCGATGACGGCTACGCCATCCTGTGGGAGTATGACTCGGCGCAAGGCAAGTGGCGGCTGGAGGCCACCCTGCACGAACATAACGATATGATTATGGATATGGCGTGGAGTGTCGATGGCAGGCATTTGGCCACGGCCTCGGTGGACAACACCGTGGCGGTGTGGGATATGAGCGAGTCGTCGCGCCCGCGCCGCGTGGCCTCCCTGCGCGAGCACACCAACTATGTGCAGGGTGTGGCGTGGGATCCGCTGGGCAAATATTTGTGCTCCCTGGGCGCGGACCGCACGTTGCGGATGTATGAATGGACGCGCGGCGGTCGGCGCCTGGTGCCGTGTGGCTGCGTCAGCACCCATGCGTTCGAGAAGCGCGAAGAGCCGGATGAGGCGGAGGATGGGATCGGTGCAGCCGGTCGCGATCAGACCGTCGCGACCAAGAGCAAACCAGCACCGGCGCTGCGGTGGTTTGCCGGTCAGGGCATATTGCACTTTTTCCGGCGGCTGGCATGGAGTCCAGATGGGCAGGTGCTGGCGTGTCCGGCGTCGTTGGCGTATGCGACGGACAACAGCAGCAGTGAAAAGAGGGACATGGCCAAAGTGCTCAAAAGTCGCTGCCATGCGGTGCACGTGTTTGCGCGGCGCCACTTGCACATGCCGTGGGGACACCTCGACGGCCACGGCGAGCCGGTCATCGCGGTGCGCTTCTGCCCGCGACGATATCACCCGGTGCCGGCGGTGGAGGGTGTAACAACAGGCGAGGCTTTCCCGCCCCGCACCGACCGTCTGGTAGTGGCGGTGGCCACCCAGACGCAAGTGTTCCTGTACGACACCCAACACTCGCATCCTATCGCCCGCTGCGCCGGGTTGCACTTGGCCTACCTGACCGACATGGCCTGGGCCCCGGACGCCTCGTACCTGCTCGTCGCCTCCCTCGACGGGTACCTGAGCAAAATCCGGTTTGACCGAGAGAACGAGTTGGGGACGGAACTGGAGACGGCGGACGTGGAGGTGATGCCGGACTCGGCGATCTCGTCGTCGTAAAATATTCTCTACCGCGAGTCGGCATGCGCAGGCATTCCCGAGAAAGCGAGCCGCGCCGACCGGCCCGGTCGATTCGACCGCCCGCGGGAGGGTTGGCGCTTTCGGCAGCCGCGACACACCTGACCCTCCCATCCGCGCACCCGGTGCTTGCTACCGCCTCAACTCCAACACCGCACATTCGCCAATCTCTCCCTGCGCATGCCCGAGTCACCACCGCCGACGAGGCACTGGGAGGGCACCAAAGTGGCGGAGGTGGTGGCGCGCGTGCAGGACAGCCTGAACCGCGCCCTGCCCGGCCGATCGCTGTGGACGCGCTGGGCGGACTGGTACTACAATACCTATTTCCGCACAAATCGGATCACGCCACTGTACCACTTGATGATTCTGGTGGGTGTGACCGGGTACGCGTTGGAGTATCCGCACCTGCGACACAAGGTGCAGCACGAGAAGGACGCCGAGTGAAGCAGGGAGATAGAGACGGCCGCGCGGAGAAGCGTGAGTACAAGAGGAGGCGGTGAGGGGGTCGAGGGGCAGGGCACTATTGTGCGAGTGAGTCCGTGTGTGTGTGTGTGTGTGCAACTCGATGGCGTCGTTCTGGGCCTTCCGAACCTCTGTGCCCCGGGATATTCCACGTCTGAAGAATAAAACGCTCGGCCTGTGCTGCGTGCGGCGCTCACGACGAGGTATGCCTCATCTCGTCACAAGGCACCATTTCCTCTGAACGTCTGGGGTATCGCTTTCTGACGGTCTCGCCGCGGCGCTCTCGGTGCCCACCTCCTATGATGGTAACGCGCGACCAAGCGGTTCCGTCACACACACACACACATCTCTGCAGGTCGCGCGCGCGCGCATCCCCGCACGACGCAGATTGCGAGGTGTGCGGAGCGCGACCGCCTTTCCACGACCGCTCGCGGCCACTGTGGTCGGGGCGAGGGACCCGGTGTCATTCACTGCCGCGTCGTCGTAGTTCAATGCGCTCAGTGGCCGCGCTTCTGAGTATGCGCTGCGGCGGCGGGGTGCTGCGGGCACTCCGCGCACCGGTGCCGCATCCTCTCGGCCGCGCGGTGTCGAGCAGCACCGCCACGACGGTCGAGCCGGGCGGCGCTGTCGCCGGAAATGCCGCGCGCGCGAACAAATCCGCAGAGTCCGGACGCGGATACGCTCCGCGCACCATCCTCGCCTCAGTCACCCCAGTGGGTGACATTATCAAAGACCGCGGCGAGAAAGTGTTCCAGATAGCCGCTGGCGACTCGATGCAACACGCGCTGCGCAAAATGTTCATCCACAACATCGGCTCCCTGTTGGTGGTGGAGGAAGTGCAGCAGGCAGACCGCCCGTGCAAGCCGCTGGGCATTATCACCGAGCGCGATCTCATCCGCCTGCTCATCAGCCGCAACACCGGCGGCGGCGACAGCAACATCCTCGGCAACGTGCGGGTGCAGGAGTTTATGACCCGCGCCAACGCGCTGATATCGGCCACGCCCGAGACCGACCTAGCGGCGGTGTTGGAGCTGATGGCGTCGCGGCGACTGCGCCACTTGCCCATCGTGCGCGGCGAGTACGCCATCGGGATGGTGAGCGTCGGCGACGTGGTGCGAAAACTGATCGAAGAGTCGCGGGAAGAAGCCGCGGCGCTCAAGGAATACATCTCCGGCACATACTAAAGGATGAATGCGAGTGCAAGTGATTCATAGGCCGCCTCGACCCCATGAACCCGCCGCTTTTACTCCCCAGAGGCGACCGCCGCGGCGACCATCGATTGCTGCAGCGCGGACAGAAAGCGACCGACCTCTCGGTTCACTCGCTCGGGCGCCTCATCATGCGGACAGTGGCCGCAATGGTCCAGACACACCAGTTCCACCTGCTCCGGACGCGATGTCCACTGCGAGAAACGCGTCGCCGGGTACAGCCCCTTTTCGTACGGTGTCCACGGGTCTTCGCGGCCCCACAGCAGCAGCAGATGCGTCTCCGGGCGCAGCTGTTGCAGTAGTTCGCGCGGAGTGGGACCCGGCTCGCCGCGCAACACCGCCTCGAACACGTGCCGAGCGCCCTCCTCCGAGGCCGGTGCGCGCAGGATCTCCACCAGCTCCGCAGTGACGTGCGTGTGATCGCGGTACACCATGCGTAGCGTGGAGAGCAGGTTCTCCGGCCGCCGCGCCCGCTCAAACAGCCAGTGCACCACCGGCGGCCGGAACGCGATGTTGCGGAACAACCACCAGACAACCGACCCGAGCGGCGACAGCTCCGAGTACCGAAAACCGGTCAGGCCGCCGGCGCAGTTGAGCAGCACCAGGCCACGCAGGCGCGGCGGAGTCGCTGCAGTGGCGGCGGCACCGGCATCCAGCGCCAGCCCGGTCATCAGTGCCACCAAACTGCCGATGCTGTTGCCGCACAGCACCCAGTGGAACGGCGCATCGCGGGCGTACCGTCGCTCCATTTCATTCACAAAGTCCACACATAGATCGCGCCACAGCTCCAGCGAGTAGGCCACCGCCCGCTGCCCGTTCTCGGGCGTCCTGCGCAGCGGGAACACCGGCTTGTCGCTGGCCCCGAACCCCAGCAGGTCGATGCTGAACACCCGTGCACCCGCCGCCGCCAGCGCATCCACGTTCTTGCGAAAATGCAACAGATTCGCCCCGAAGCCGTGAACGAGGAGCATGTGGAACACCGGCCGCTGCACCGCGTCGCTCTCCGTCACCCGGTAGTTGATGCGGTATGTCTCCCCGTTCGCCGCGCACCTCCACCGGAACGTCTCAAAGTGGCGCTCGACGTGGGTTGTCGACCGGGACGGCGAACTTGTCGATGATGCGGCGGCTGTCGGGGAGGACGATGCCGGCGGCACCTGCTGTGCAACAACAAGGTGAAGTGCGTGGCGACCGCCAGCAGCGAGCTCACGGGTCAGGTGGCGGGCACGCGGAGGCGGTTGCCGCGACAAGTGCCCCTGGCCCCGCCAGCACGCCTTGTACGTGGGACTGCCCAGCAGTCCCACAAAGAAGAGCATAGCGCCGACACGGTTATTGAGCAGAGGGGAACCTTGCGCCGAGGTTTCACGTGGTGAACCGAGTGAAGCCGCGCGAACGACCAGAGGACACCCGTCCACGGCGAGATGCCACGCGGAGGCGTTCCCTCGCGAGGCAGTGCCGCCGGGAGGCGGTCGGTCGGGTGCGGTGCGAGGACGATTGACGCTGCGGGCGTGCACCGCGCGCTGCTGCTGCGTATCCATACAGTACCATTGTCGATCGTGTGGGACTTTGATAAGGCCATACACACAGACGAAGACATTTTGCGTTCACGCCATCTCGGCGCATCCTCAGCGGCGTGGCCGGTCGTGGGAACGCACAACCCCACTGACGCGCTACTCTCTCTCTCTCTCTCTCACAGACGACTCCGCTGTGTCAAGGACGCCGGTGATGCTCCCTCCACCGCCCTCTTCCGTCGCACAAACAACGCGCTGGCCTCGGCATACACCGGCAGACGGTGCGACTCGCCGTTCTCCCGACTCGCCAACAGTGCCTGCCCATCCACCAGTCGGGCAATGCCGTACGCTTTTCGCGACGGGTCGTCGCGCTCAAACACGCGTGCCCACGCCACGCCATACGAGCCGAGCGGCATCATACGCCGGTAATTCACCGTCAGCTGCGCCGTGAGATATCCCTCCGGCTGCGACAGCGGGTTGGTGGCCATCCCGATGCACGCATCCAGTACCGAGGCGACGGCACCACCGTGCACCCCGCCACTTGGTCCCTGCATGTGCGGCCCAAAGTACACCGCCAGAATCGCTCGGTCCGCCACGTATCCGGCGGAGTTGTCGTCAACGTCGTCGTCAGCGTCCGCAGCGCCCTGACACAGCGGCGTGGTGGGCAGCAGGTAGGCGATGCGTGACCGCGTCGCACTGTCCAAAAAGTCGCTCACCCGCCGAGTCGACTTGGTGTGCGTGTTGTCCACCTGCACCTGTCGCACGTCGTAACGCGACTCGAGCCGTCGAATAAAGCCGGACCACTCGGCGTCGGTCGGAACCGGCGCGGCCAGCGGCACTCGAGACACAGCCGGCACCTGCCACACCAACGGCTCATCCGCCCGCGTCATCGTTGCTAAGGTGTGATGTGGTGCTGTTGCGTTCATCGAAGGTGTGCGCACCTCTGCCCGACCGTCTGTGCCTCTCGACGGAGCGTCGTCGCTCCCACCGGCCTTCGAGACGGGCACCGCCCTCACCGACGAAACGATGACCGCGCGCACGCCGTCGACGGAGGTCGCACGCGCTGCCGCCGTCGTCGTTGTTGTTGTTGTTGTCGTCGTCCGGGTCAAGGTGGCCACCCCGTCACGCCCGTGAATTGCTTTCCGTCAGCGTTTCGACCGCCTCATCTCCCTCTCTCGCATGAATCTCCCCGGTCACACGTTCGCCGAGACGGAGCGGGTGGTGAATGGGGCGGCAGAAGGCGACGGTATAGCCGCCGCGTCTGCCTCGGTGAACGGCGCTCCGGCAGCGCCCGTTGTGGGCACCTACGCGGTGAAAGTGGGTCTGGCGCAAATGCTCAAGGGCGGCGTCATTATGGACGTGGTGACGCCCGAACAGGCACAGTTGGCGGAGTCGGCGGGCGCCTGTGCAGTCATGGCGCTGGAGCGCATTCCGGCGGACATTCGCGCGCAGGGACAGGTGGCGCGCATGAGCGACCCGGGGCTGATACGGCGCATCAAGGCGGCGGTGACCATCCCGGTGATGGCCAAGGCGCGCATCGGCCATTTCGTGGAGGCGCAAATACTAGAGGCGGTCGGTGTGGACTATATCGACGAGAGCGAGGTGTTGACGCCGGCCGACGACCTGCACCACATCGACAAGCACCGCTTCAAGGTGCCGTTCGTGTGCGGATGTCGCGACCTGGGTGAGGCGCTGCGGCGCATCGGTGAGGGCGCGGCCATGATTCGCACCAAGGGCGAGGCCGGCACCGGTAATGTGGTGGAGGCGGTGCGGCACGCGCGACAGGTGATGGGCGAGGTGCGGCGGTTGCGCACCCTGGACGATGACGAAGTGTACACCTACGCCAAACAGATCGGTGCCAGTGTGGCGCTGGTGCAACGCACCAAGCAGCTCGGTCGGTTGCCGGTGGTGCAGTTCGCGGCGGGCGGTGTGGCCACCCCGGCCGACGCCGCCATGATGATGCAGTTGGGCATGGATGGGGTGTTCGTGGGCAGCGGCATTTTCAAGAGCGCCGACCCGGCCAAGCGAGCGCGGGCGATTGTGAAGGCGGTGACGCATTACCAGGACCCGGCAGTGTTGGCGGAGGTGAGCGAGGACCTCGGCGAGGCCATGGTGGGCATTGAGATGGACAAGTTGGTGCAGAAATGGGCGGCGGATGATCGCCACGCCGCCCAGTAGACGCCGAGAAGCGGCGCGGTTGGCCATAAAATATCTCGCGCGGTTTATGCGCGATGCCCCTCTGCTGTTGTTGCTGCCGCTGCGCTGGGCACATACTTGACCAGTTGTTGGCGCACGGTGCGCACCATTTGAGCAAACGACGGCCGCTCTGACGATTCGTCCCCGTCGGCACTCTTGTGGCGTTCGGCGTACTCGGGCGCCAGCCGGTTCAGCAGCTGCTTCCACCAGGTGTAGCAGCGGTGGCTATTCCATTGAGGGTGCACGTGCGCCCAGTTCACCTCTGTCTCGTCGCGCACGCCCAGTCCTTCGGGCGGTGGCCACGTCAGTTGCTCCAGCTGTGTGAGAAACTCCAAGTCCATCGGGGCGGTCTTGTGCAGGCTGCGGTCGCGCTGCACCCGTCGCGGATCCAGACATCGATGCCATTCGGAGCGGCACTGGAATTGGGAGCGCGTGCCCAGCCGCTCCGCCACCCGCACCCAAAACGTGTCCGTCGCTTCCTCGTCGGCATCGCCGCTGCCGCCGGTCGCTGCGGGCGTTGACTCGCTGTGCTGTTCGTTGGCGGTGTCGGGCAGCAGGCCGGCTCGTCGCCGACGCGCCTCCCGTCGTGCCTCGTCCGCTCGCGACGCTGCCGCCGTCCCACCCATCTCTTCCACCAACTCTGCCAATCGCTGCCGCTCCTCCGGTGTCCATCGACCGTGCTTGATGTTGCGCTTGAGGAACGCCCGCCGCCACTTGTCCCGACAGGCGCCCGCATGCCGCCCGACGTGGTCCGCCACCGTGGACCATCGCGGTCCGTATCGCTGTACCGCCTGCTGCAGAGCGTCGAGCTCCTCCGCGCTCCACTCACCTTTGTAGTTGTTCAGGGCGTACCGCCGGCGCGCCGTGTCATACACTTGGCGGCGGGTGCGCCCGGGCACGAACTCGGACACCCGACTCCACACAGCCACCGGTGCCAGCTCGTCGCGCCGTTCTCCCGCCACCCGGCCATCCCGCTGCGCACCACGCGGATCCGACACCAGCCGCGCCACTCCCTCAGCGTCGTCGGCCAAGCCCAGTTCCCGACACACCGTCCGCAGTCCCGTCTCCAGCTGCGCCAGCTCTGCGCGACTGAATCGACCCTGCCGCGGCACGCTCACCCCGGCAGCAGCCGAACGAAACGCTTCCATCGTCTCGCGCGAAGGTGACGCGTACGGCACGGTCGGTGGGCGGTGCACAACCGCCGCCGCAGTGTCCGAAATGTCCACCGGCACGAACGTGTCGTGCTCGCTGCCCTCCGACGGCTCCAAATCCGCTTGCGGAGCGTCGCCACCCACCTGTACCCGACTTTCACCTTCCACTTCGCTCTTCTGCCTGGACATGATCACTCCCTTGTGATTGTCTCTCATGAATCGAGTCATTGCTCCAGGCTGTGACCCATTCGCCGACCCAGGGGTGGTTCCCCCGGAACAGACACGTCACGCCTCTGCCGACGAAACCCGCAACGCGCACGCCGCGCGCGTTGAAATGTTGGCGCGCCGCGCGGCCGCCTGCGAAAACCGACAAGCATAGGGATCGGTCGCGCGGGAGAGACGCGGCAAGTGCGTGTGAGCACATGGTGGGGAGTGTGCACGAGGGATATGAACTGAGTTTGGAACAACAAAGGCGGCTGGATGAGGATGGGTATTTGGTGTGTCGGCGGTTCCTATCGAATCAGGAGGTAGAATGGCTGGAGACGGACGCGCTGTTGGTGTTGCAGATGCAGCGGGAGCTCGGCAGCCCGCAGCGCTGGGCGCGCCAATGCGGCTGCGTGCTGCCGGGGTGGGTGTCGCCGGTGAGTTCTTGTGACGACAGGGCGCCACGTTTGGGGCACTATATTCGGCGGCAGCGCATAGGCGCGGGGCAGTATGCCGAAGTGGAGCGGCTGTTCGTGCAGCGGTTGGCACCGCTGGCGGCAGCGGTGTTGCGGCGATATTTTGGGTGTGATCTCGAGCGCCACGTTCACCTGTACAACGAGCAGTGGATCGCCAAGCCGAGCGGCGGCGGCAGCCTGGAGACCGCCTTCAACATCCATCGCGACCGCGACTACGACGCCGCGGACAAGGTGTGCGAGCGACCGGGCAGCGTGGCGTTGTGGATGCCGCTGTTGCAGGCGGTGTCGCGGCACAATGGCGCCATGTGCTTGGTGCCCAAGCATGCCGAGCCGCAATTCCTTCAATTCATCGAGGCGCACGGCGGCAGCGCGATGCAGCCCGATGCGCTGGCAAACGCCACCCTGGCCACCGCGTTGCTCACCGCGCCGGACGCGCCAGTGGCTGCCAGCGGCGCGCAACTGTTAACGCTGCAACCGGGCGACGTAGTGGTATTCCCTGACGATCGCTGGCACTGGTCGCTGCCCAACCGCTGCGCTCGCAGCGGTGTCGACTACCTGGACCCCTTCTCGTCCCGTACCGCTTGGATGGTGCAGTTCAGTGCCGCGCCCGTCTGCTCCCGTCGCCGACAAGGCGCCGCGGCCGCCCTGGCCATTCCGGTGTCCCTCGGCGACGCTCACGGTGCCCTAGCGTCCTCTCGCGTCAGGCGTCGCAACACCACCTGCATCCGTCGCCATTCGCGGATCGGCACCGCCGGAAACCCCGCATACACCGCACCGCCCTCCACACTACGCGTCAGCACGCTGTTGGCAGCCACATCCACCTTGTCGCCCACCTCGATATGATCCACCGCGCCACTGCGCCCGCCAAAGCGACAATACGCGCCCACCGTGGTGCTTCCCGCCAGTGCCGACTGTCCGCAGAGAAACGTAGCCCGGCCTACTTGCACGTTGTGCCCGATCTGCACCAAGTTGTCCACCTTCACCGACTCCCCGACGACTGTATCCCGCCAACTGCCCCTGTCGATACAACTGTTGGCACCCACCTCCACGTCGTCGCCCAGACGCGCCCGTAGCGTCTGCGGCTTCTTCCGCACCGCGCCGCTCGCCGCGTCCACCTCAAACCCGAACCCGTCCTCACCTATCCGCACCCCGCTGTGTATCACACACCGATCACCCACATCACAGTTCAACAACGACACGTGGTGGTGCACACAGCAATCCGAACCGACGCGCACACCCGCACCCACCACCGAGTGCGCCCCGATGCGCGTCCGCGCGCCAATGCACGCCCTCGCCATCACCACCGCAAACGGTTCCAGAACCACCGATTCATCCAATTGCGCGGTCACATCCACAGCCGCAAACGTCCGCGTCAACCGGTATTCACCTTCCATTTTCGGGCGAAAAACGCCGAGACTGCCATGGGCGCGTTGCGAGCGCGTCCCCCAACCGGGGTAGTCCGCGAGATGTCCGCCCGATCGATCGATCGACCGATCGGGCGGCAGTGCGCGATGCGCGCACATCGGCGCGTTGTCGCCGTCTCGGTTTTGGGGGGGGGGCGACGGCGGAGGCACACGGGCGGATGGAGAGAGATCTGGGTTTCTGGACCGTGACGGGGTACTGGTTGGTGAGTCTGGCACTGTATGGATTGAAATGGGTGAGTGCGGAGTGGGATCAATGTACGCGATACGGAAAGCTGGCGCCGAGGACGTTGCACACGACGTGGTCGGTGACGTATCGATGGGCGTTTCGCAGCATGTACAGTTGGGCAGTTGTGCAGAGCGTGGCACTGTTGAACGTGCTGGCGGCACGTAGAGGGTGGCAGTGGGTTTGTATGGAGAAGAACGGCCCTTCGGCTTGTCTGTTGCCTCTAGGTTTATTCACTCTGCACGCGTTGCGACGGTGTTACGAGGGTTATCGCGTGCATCGGTACTCGGAACGGTGTATGAGTGCGGGTCTGTGGCTGAGCGGCTGGTCTTTTTACGTCATGGCGCCGCTGACGCTAGCACGAGTGGGTGCCGAGTGTGCGCAGGGGGAGGCGCGGATGCATCCAGCGTCTGACTCCATCGGCCTCTGGATGGGGACGCTCTCGCTTTTCGTCGGCGGCAATATACTGCAGCACGCCGCGCATGCACAGTTGGCGGCAGCGCGTGCCGCAGACGCCAAACCATCGTATCACGTGTTGCACGGCGGCATGTTTGCGTGCGTGGCGTGCCCGCACTACCTGGCGGAAATCCTAATCTACCTCTCCCTCACGCTGTCGTGCCTGCTGCTACGCCCGCAGCTGAAATCGTTCATGCCGGTGCTTCTGATGCTCGCCTTTGTCGCCATCAACCTCACGCACAATGCACACCGCACCCGAGCGTGGTATTTACGGGCGTTCCCGGCGGGCGCGTTTCCACCCCACCGGCGCGCCCTCATTCCGTGCCTCGTCTGACTTTCGCCCTCACGAATGCCCCCGCGCCGCTGCCGCGCGGCACTCACCCCTTTACGGGTGGCGCTTCCGCACGGTGACAGCCATCTACCGCGGAACCGTTCATCCCATCGACTCTGCCCGACAGATATTCCTCGCTGAGCAGCGTGGTGCCCAGCATGTCGGCGCGGTCCACCGGCTGCGCCATGCGACACAAAAAGTCGCGCACAATGCCCACCGCCATGTCGGTGCTGAGGTCCACCTTGCTGTCGTCTAAAAAGATCTGAATCCACTGCGGCAACTTGGTGCGGTTCTGCGCGCGGTTATACCGCCGGTCGGCGAGTATCATCAGCCCGTAATCGGTCTTGGAGCGGATGACCCGCCCCAGACACTGAGCCGCTTGCCGCATCGCGTCGAAGGTGAGAAAGTCGCCCTCGCGGATCTGCAGGCTCTCCCGCAGAAACTCCAGACGCGCCCGCAACACTCGGCTCTCGGTGTACTGGAACGGCACGCCCAGGATCACCACACAGCGGCCGTAGTGGCGGTCAAAGTCGATGCCCTCGGCCACCTTCCCGCGCGCCACACACAAGAACAGAGCGCCGCGGCCGCTATCGCACGCCCGCCGGTAGTGCTCCAGCGCCGTGGACGACTCCACAATGTCGGGCGTCTCGATGAACACCAACTTGTGTTCCAGCAGCTTTTGAATCACCCCCATGTCGTGCCACATTTGGATGATGTTCTCCATGTACAAGTAACTGGTGAAGAATCCCACCATGCCGTCAGGCACGATGGCCGCCAACTCCACCATCAGCGCGCCGTAGTTGCGCACCACGCCCGGGTCGCTGCGGCTGTCGTACTTGCTGCTGACGGCGATCTGGTCGGCGCCGCGCGATATCACCATCGGGCAGATGGAGTCGCGATGCAGCGATACGGTGAACGAGCGCGACACCGCCGGACGAAAGCCTAGGAGGCGCGCGTACAGATCCAGCGGCGAGATGGTGCCCGAGGTGAGCACCACCGATTGGAAGCGCTGAAACACCGGCCGCATGCCCAGCGAAGCGTCCAAACAGCTCAGTTGCAGGACCGGGTCCGTGACGTTGGGCGTGCGCTCATCGTACGGCTCCATGATGACCGCGAAACCGTGCGCGTAAGTGCCCAGCAGGGTGACGAAATGGGCGATAGACTGCAGCGGCAGAAAGTCGCGCACCTCGCTCACCTCCAGCGTCTGCAACAGCGACGCCAGCCGGTCGGCACAGAAACGCAGCGGCTTGCGGTCGGCAATTTGCACCGCCGGCAACAGCGCCCGCAAAAAGTGCTGCGGGCTGTCCTGGGTCACCTGGCGGCCGCGCATCCGCTGCCGCAGGAACACGATCAGGCGCAACAGGAAATGCAGAAAGTGTTCCGCGCGCCGAATGTTTCCCGGGATGGACTCGCGCAGCACATCTTCCGACACCACCGGCGAGGTCGCCAACGTGGAGGCGTCGTCGCCGGACACGCCACGCAGCCCCCGCACCAACCGCTGGTACTCCTCGGAGAGGCGCGCGGCGTCGCGCTGTTTCATCTCCTCCAGGCGGTTGCGCAGCGTGGCCACGTTGGTCTGCGCCCGCTGCAAGTGATGCAGTCGCAGGTGCACGCTCAGCGCGTCGATGCACACGTTGTCGATGTTGTGCGCCTCGTCGAACACCACCACGCATTCGCGTGCCAGTTCGCGCGATATCAACCCGGCCACCTTCGGGTCCAACAGGTACTGATAGTTGTACACGATGACGTTGGCAAAGTTGAGCGTGTGCCGCGCGGTGTAATACGGACACCAGCCGCGCTGCCTGCCCAGTTGCAGCAATCGCTGCATGGTGTAGATGCCCGACGGCAAGATGACGTCGTTGCCCTGCCGCGCGTAACCCTCATAGAAGCGACACAGGGTGCCGGGCACGTCCTCCACATCCATCGGGCCGACGGCATCCTCGCGAGCCACCGGCGCGCAGCTGGCAGCAGCGCCGCCGTAATGCTCGTCGCGCACCCAGCTGGCAGTCAGCGAGCGGCACAGCGTATCGACCTCCTCGCGCGTCTCACACTGCGCCGCCTGCGGGTGCAAGCACAGATTGCGCCGCGTGGTGAGTCCGACCGCCACCAGCGAGCGCGCCCGCTCGCCCACGCCCTGCTGCTCCAGCTGCGCGTCGCGGTACCGTACGACCACCTCCAACTCCGCCAGCACCTTCTCCATCTCGCCCACCGTGCGTGTGCAGTAGATCAGCTTGCCGATATCCCGCCGCGCCAGCTGGTACGAGGTGATGAACGACAGCAGCGTCACCGTCTTCCCGGTGCCGGTGGGCATCTCCAGGATGCAGTGCCCGTTGGCGTCCAACGCCCGCTTGAGCTCCTGCATATACGCGTATTGCTCGGGATAGATGTAGTCATAGGGGAAGTATACCCTCAAGTTGTCGATTCGCAAGATCATGGTCGGAGCGGCAGACAGTCGGGCAGGGGGCGTCGCAGCACCACCCCGCGGCTCTCCGCAATGCCACCGACAGGGCGGTGCTGGCGCCGACGTTCCCGGACGTGTCGAGCACACGCTGCCGCATACGCCTCTCTGGATAGGTCAACCGGGTTTATGGCGTTAGTGGGCGCATAAAGAGTAAGCAGTCGGACTGCGTGCCGGCTGGCGCCGTCCGCGGCGACATGCACGGGCTCGTGCCCGGTGGCCGGGCCGCAGATGCATGGCGCGTTGGTGGGCGATGCGACGCTGCAACAACATGCCGCCGACGGCGTTGTAGATGCTGAGGGTGATGCCGGCCAGTGGCGCCAGGAACATGACCCGCGGCACCACACCGCGCATGAGGGTGCCGGCGCCCTCCTCGCTTACAATGCGCTGGAAAGCGTGCAGGATGTTGCGATAGACGTCGCCCTGTTTCTGGGTCATCAGGCGCGTCTTCACCACATCCACCGGGGTCATGATGACGGCGGCGGCGGTGCCGCCCAGCGCCGCCAGCAACAGGTTTTCGCGCTGTGTGGGCGCGCGATGCTGCACGCGCTCGAACAGGCGCGCCTCTTGTAGGAAGAACAGAAACGAGAGCGCGTTCCAGGGCACGTCGCGCGACACCGTCGCCCAGTAGCCGCGGTACAGACCGGCGATGCCTTCGCTGCGCAGAATGGCCGGCAGCGCGGCACCGATGTCGGGGTAGATGTCCGCCTGGATGCGCTGCTTCAACACCTCCTGCGGCACCCGCACCAACGAAGCGGCCCAGGCGCCACCCGCCCCGGAGATGAGATCCACCAGCACTTGACGCAGCGGGCGCGTGGGCGCGCTCTTGCTATCGCCGCCCGCTGCGATTGCCGACTTGCCCCCGGACGGAGTGCCCGCCGCGGGCGGTGCCAGCAACAACGCCGCCAATTTGGCCTTGCACCACTCGAACGCCACAAACTGCAACCCGCCAGCCGGTATCGCCAGCACGATCTGCGGTATGACGCCCTTGGCGAACACCTGCGGCTGCCAGTTGCGGGCCACGCCCTTGGCCTGCAGACGGGTGCGGACCACGTCGATCGGGTGCAGCACGGTCTGGGCCACCCCGCGCGCCATCGACCCAGCCATAAGCTTTTCCGAGAAAGTGAGCTTGGACAGCGCGTCGACACTCACCTGCGGCCGCCGCACCGTCGACGCCAGACGCTCCTCGCGGGCGCCCGACTGCCGCGCCAACAGGTGCCGGCGTTGACGGGAGTCACTCCAGCTGTAAGACCATTGCGGCACGGCCGAGTCAGGCACTGAATGCCGATCCACCCGAATAAATGATAAAGAGAGTGAATTCATGTCGAGTGGGCCTAGATGGCGACGGAACAACCAGGGATGTATGCGAGGAGGCGCGGAGGCAACCGCGCACACCCGTCCGATCGCCGAAACGCCGACAGAGAAGCGGTGCCGGAGGGATCGCTCGCGGAGGGGCACAGGGCGAGGCAGGTGCCGAGCGAGCCGTGCCGCTCGAAACATGCCACGATAAGATAACCGTCGCCATCGCAGACGGTCCAGTGGTGCCAGCGGTTTCAAGTGCCTCTACGTGCCTCTCGACGACGAGACTGCCGGGCCACCCACGCCGACCACGCAACGCGTGTGCTGCGACTCGGTGTCACTCGACTCGACGACCGCGGTGCTCCCGCCGTCCCTCTCACACCACACCTTCGTGGTGGCGCTCTCTGCCGCAAAGCTCTCTCTTTTCGATACGTGGTTCTTCCTCCAACGAGACGCAGGAGCGGAATGTCGGCCCGCTGAGAACCTCATTGGGCGCAGGGATGCCGTTTCGCAGCTGACGTGGGGAAACCCGCAAGACGACGACTGCAGTGCATCAGACGGTGCAGCAGCTCGAGGCTGGCGTGGTGATGAAGTGGCGTGCTTCGGCGGCAGTCCACTGAGAGAGCAGCCGCAAGTTCCTCGTCGGCTGACGAGGACCGACCGTCGATCGGGTGGAGAAATCGTTGTCCGCAGCGGAGGCGGGTGGCGGGTTGCGCAGCACTCGTTTCACCTGGTGATCCCCGAACCTTTTCCATCCCCCTCATCACTATGAGCCGGCGGGCATATTTCCATCCTCTTGGTCGTCGACGCGCCCTGGTGGCCCTCGTGTGCTGGATAGGCAGCACGCTCTCTCTGCTCGTGTACGCCTACTACCAGGAGAAAATCCTGTCGACACCGTACGAGCACCACGGCCAGTACGAGTACTTTGCGGACACCAGCCTACTGATCCTCGTCAACCGGCTGTTGGCCACACTGTTACTGAGCCTCGTGGCTTGGTGGCGCGGTCAGTGGCGCCAGACCGTGCGCCCGGTGGCCCCGCCCTGGCGACACGCGCTGGTGACGCTGTCGTGGCTGCTGGCCAGCGTGTGCCAGTACGAGTCGCTCAAGTGGATGAGCATGCCCACCCAGTTGTTGATCAAGTGTATCAAGTCGGTGCCATTGCTGTTGATAGGCCGTGTGGCTTACGGCAAACCGTCCGACCGCATCGAGTACGCCGCCGCGGCCGGCATGTTGCTAGGCTGCGCGCTCTTTGTGGCCACCGGCCCTGTGCACAGCGCCCGATGGGCGCAACACACCACCGACGCCACCGACACGCGGGGCGGTATGGCGATGCTGCTGGGCGGCGGGCTGCTGGCGGCGTTCCTGCTGTTCGATTCGTACACCGCGGCATCGCAGGAGCAGCTGTTCCACGCGTACGGCCCGCAGCTGTCGATGATGAACATGCACTGGCAGAACAGTGTACTGGCGTGCCTGTTGCTGGCCGGCGCGAGACCGCTGGCGACTCCGGCCGCGGGCACCGCGCTGGACGGCGTGCGGTACTGCTGGCGGCATCCGCGCATGCTGCTGGACGCGTGGTGGCTGTCGCTCTCCGGACTGGTGGGCCAGATGTGCATTTTACTGACGTTACGCGAGTTTGGCGCGCTCTACCTCACCGCCATGACCGCGATGCGGCAGTTTGCATCGCTGCTGATCAGCAACGCCGCCTTCCGGCACCAGATGTCGCCGTTGCAGTGGGCGGGCGCGGCGCTGGTGTTCGGCAGCGCGCTGCCGCTGAATGCGGTGCGTCAACGACGAAGAGAGGCGACGGCGGTGCACGGACATGAGAACGCCTGAGAGATGGTGCACGGAGGAATCGAGCGCGGCACAGAGTCCGAGTCCTCGGAGCTCGATTCGTCCCACCTCACGATTGCTGCCACTTGTGCGGCGACTCGCCGGTCACCAACGAGTACATCAACACGCTGCCGATGACAACGACCAAGCCGGCCACCACATACGCCGGTCCCGCGCCGCTATCCCACTCCTCCTTGCTGAGGCCTTGTCGCAGCGCCCGCCTCCGTCGGTAAAAGTTGATCAGACCGTACATGATGTACACCAGCGCCACAACCCAGATGAAGAGACACAGCAGGATCTTGGCGACGCCGTTGCCGCCCGAGTCCTCGGCGTAAAAGGTGAGGATGAACGTGCCCATCGCCCCGATGTGGAAACCGGTGAACAGCCACTTGAAGAAGGTGCGCTCGTTGGCCATGTGCGTCTTGAGGTCGTCGCCCTTGGCCGGGCGATACACCGGCGGCACCAGCGTGCCATAGTTGGCCGGATCGCCATCGCCCTGCTCCTCCTTGGCGCGCTTCTTCTTCTTGTCTTTCTTCTTCTTCTTCTCACCGGCAGGCTCCTCGGTGATGCCCTCCTCTTCGGCGGTGGTGGGCGAGGCCGGCGCCCCACCCACCAGGTACGCCGTCAGCGACTCGGCCGCTTCTTGAAAGCGGGAGAACGCAATCGGCGCCGGCGTATACTCTTCTCCCTCGTGATGCTCTGCCGATGACGCCCCCGCCTCTATGTCTTCCTCGCCGTCGCCATCCTCTTCTCGGTGGTGCTGGTGTCCGGGCTCGGCAACGCCGTGCTCCTCCTGAATGTCATCGTCGTCGCCGGGGGCAAGCTCCTGCTGCACCGGCGTGTTGTTCTGACTCCGCCCGCTCAACAGCGGTGCGTTTTCCGACATGAACCGTCGTACGATACGATGGCGCTCGCAGCCGGGAGACGAGCGCCGAGAGCCGGGCGCCCACCGAAGACGCTGCCGCGCGCACAGCGCATCGGCGGCGCGGCGCGGACGACTCGCGCGAACGTGAGGACACGCACACACACGGGAGGACGGGGAGTGCAGGACGATATCGGGGAATAAACGATGAAATGCATACATTGCCGAGAGGAGACCGGCGCTCGGCACATCTCGGTATCCACACACACACACACGCTCTCTGCTTCCGTTCACATCAAGCCCATCATGCCGTTGCTGGCATACATCATGGGCCGCACGTCGGGTGGATGCGGGGCGGCCGCAAACTGCACAAAATGCGGCTGCATGGCGGCGTCGAGGCGGATGAATGCGCCCTTGTTGCCCATCTGATCGCAGTAATTGGGCGCTGAGAATATGGTGATGAGGCGGCCGTCCGCCTCCACCTCGTATCCCTCGTCCTTCATCTCGTGGCTGCGTATCAGAAACTGCAGCGCGTTGTCGTCCAGGAAGCGCTGGGTGACGTCCGGGCCAAACGACACGCCGACGCCGCGCTTGCTCGGCCCCCAGCCGCTCTCCTTTTGCGGGTCGCTCCAAAGCAGCTCCGACATCAGACCGGCGGTGGGCGGCTCGCAGAACCGATCGATATTGCGCAGCTGCTGCAATTGGACGCCGTGCTGCGAGAACAATCCGCCGTGCAACACCAGAGCGCGCCGGCCCGCGGCACCCTCGATGACGTAACCGAGTGGCAGTGCGCGGAATAGCTCCTCGAAGAGTTGAAACACCGCCTCGGTGTACTTGTGCCGCACCTCGCCCTGGAATCCGTAGATCATGTTCATGTTGAGCGACTCATGATTGCCGCGCACCAAGTGCATGCAGCGCGGGTCGTGCACCAAAAACGCCAACAGCGTCACGATCACCTCCACGCTCCACGAGCCGCGGTCCACAAAGTCGCCGTTGAACAGATACGGATTGTCGGCGCTCGGCAGGCCGTTCATCTCGAAGATGCGCAGCAGGTCGAAGAACTGGCCGTGGGTGTCTCCGCACACCGTCAAGTGTGGCAGGAGGATCGGAGCGTGCGACGAGGTGTCGTTCGACTGGTGCTGGCCGTTGCGGCCACGCTCCGACAGTTCGCCGTTGGCTGCGGCGCCATAACCGTCCGGTGCGGTGTCGCGCGGCACCGACCCGGTGCCCAACTTCACATCCACCAGGGAGGGGTATTCGCGCAAGTGGACATAGGCGGCCGTGACCAGTTGCATGACGTACTTCTTGGGCAGCTTGTGCTGCGCTCGATACCACTCCAGCAGCTGCTCGCAAAAGGCGCGCGTCACCGAGCCGTCACCGACGGCGATGCGGTCCAGCTCCCGCGAGGCCGCGGGCACAATGCGCGGCCCGGTGTAGTCGGCGTCAACGGGCACCGTGGACATATCGGCCGTCAGACACGGCGAGGCGGCCGCATCCGACGAGGTGTCGATGGCCGCCGCAAAAGCCTTCTCGCGCGCTCGCCGTTCGCACTCTTTGAGCTTGGCACGCGCCTCCATGTCTTGCGGCGCCGCCCGCAATACCCGCTTGAAGTCGCTCATCGCCTGCTTGTACCGACCGAGGGCGAACAGCGCCGACGCCCGCCGATAGAACGCCTTCGGGTACTCCGACTCGGACAGCGCGATGGAGATGCCCGCATCGGATATGGCAAAGCCGTACTCTTCCACCTTGATGCGGGCCAAAGCACGGTTCGCGTACAGCACCACCAGCGCCTGCACCACCGCGCTCGGTCGGTCACCGCTTGCGGCGGCGGCGGCAGCGCTGTTCGGTCGATCATTCACGCTCTCCCCCTCTTGCCCCTTCCTGCCGTCCTCTGTCGGACGAGAGTCATTCCCAGCGCGGAACGCTAGCGCCCACCGCTCCACCGCCTCGTCCGTGTCGCAGTGGAGCGCCTCGCGCGCCAACAGCCGGATGGCCTCGGTGTACCACTCCACTGCGTTGTGAAAGCGACGCGCCTTGAACGCCTCGTTAGCCTTTTGCTTCGATTCGTTGGCCCGGCCCACCAGCGCCTCCGTGCCGGTCATTCTGTCGGGGAAAGCAGCGGGCGATGAACGTGCGTGAAAGCGAGTGAAGTGGGAGAGACCCCTGACCGGCAGTCGAGGCAGAGCCCCTGTCGATGAGTGCAAGGGAATACCACACTAGGGTGCCCTGCTGTCACTGGCGAGGAAATCCGCCGGTCCTCTAAACAGGAGTCACTCTTCCGCTGGTGGTTCAATTCTTCCACCCACCCACCGAGTGCTCTGCCGCGACGTTCTCGACGGCGCGCCGACCCGTGCCGCGCGCGCTGCCCGGTCATTTCCGCGCGCTGCCCATCTCGGCAGCGTCGCCGAATCGGGTGTGTCTGCTGACGCATCACCGCAGCACTCCCGCCTTCCCGTTGAGGTGGATTGTAGTGGGCTCGCTCACCGAGAGTCACTCTCCTCTCCGACGCTTCCTATGGGCGATTCGTCTTCGGGTCGGACTCCCAACGAGAGGTCAGGCGACGGCCAGTGGAGCGCGTTGAAGAAGATCAAGGACGAGGTGGTGGCGTTTTACCGGGCAGATTTCTCGGAGAACCGCAAATGATTCAAGAACACCTGGAGCAAGTTGCTGCGGCCGCGGCCAGTGGGTAAGCGAAAGGCCGGAGAGGACGAGGCGGGCGCCACGTCCAGCACCGAGGCTGGTGAGGCAACGGCGGCCGAGGCGCAGGCGCCCGGCGGGATGTCGTCCGCGCAGATTCCGGAAAGCAACGACGCCTATCGCTTTTTCCAGAGATTGTTGCTGGCGAATGTGCGCCCCGACACCGGCTCTACCGAGCAGGCGCAGCGGCTGGTGCGCCGAGCGTACGAGCAGCATCGCGCGCACCCACGATAGCGCCAGCAGAGGCGGCGGCGGTCGCGCCGCAGCGCCCTGAGCGGGCACCGCCCGAAGCAGCAAGCCGACGAGGCGCTCGACGGATCGGCCTGCTGCTGTCCAGGACGGACGTCTCGGTAAAGTGCGCGTATCGATACGGATACGCAGCCGAACGGACCCGACCGGCGGTGTTCATGCCCGGGTGGGAGGGACAGGTGCATGGAATGACGAATAAAAGGAAGTAAGAGGTGAAGAAAGCGAGGAGTGTCGTGCTGATGCGACGCCGATCGCACCCGGTGTCGGTCAGTCGAGCCTCCGGTTCGCCGCCGTGCGCGGCAGATTGTTTGGCGACGATCTCCTCCTCCTCCTCCTCCTCCTCCTCCTCCTCCTCCTCGTCGTCGTCTCGTGTGGTTGGCCGTCGTGCGGATCCGGGGGTGATGGAGGCGCAAGCGGGGCGTAAAGTCGGGTATTGTTAGGTATCTATGGATCTACAGTAGGCACCTAATAGAAACGGGCGGGCGCCGTCTCCACAACATCTCTACTCGCTACCGCTCTAACCACCGCTTGGATCCATCCACGGCCTCGCCATGGCCGCTCTGGGCGCGCCTCGACGCGTCGAGTACACCGGCGACTCGCTGCGAATCGATGGCACGCCGTTCTTCATGCTATCCGGGTCGGTGCATTACCCTCGGTCTCATCCCAGCTTGTGGCCGGTTATATTTCGGGCTATGCGACGCGACCGCCTCAACACCGTCGACACCTATGTGTTCTGGAACGAACACGAGGCCGGGCGACCGAGCGCCGACAGCGCCGTGACCGCCGACTTTGATGGTCCGCGCGACCTGGTGCGTTTCATCCGGTGCGCGTGGCTGCATCACCTGAATGTGGTGTTGCGCATCGGGCCTTACGTGTGCGCCGAGGTCAACTACGGCGGCTTCCCGTGGTGGTTGCGTGACCAGCGAGGCGGCGACGGCGGCGGCGGCGCGGCCGATGCCACGCCCATCCGTTTCCGCACGTTCCACCCGACATTCTGCGCGCAAGTGGAGCGGTGGCTGCACCGGCTGGTGGAGGAGACGCTGCGACCGGCGCAGCTGTTCGCACCACAAGGTGGCCCCATCATTCTGGTGCAACTGGAAAACGAGTACGCCATGGTGGCGGAGCGGTACGGTGCTGCCGGTCAACAGTATCTGGACTGGGTGGCCTCGCTGCAGAAGGGGCTGGGTTTCGGCGTGCCTCTGATCATGTGTCTGGGCGCCAGCGCCTCCCATTCCGATGCGGTTATCGAGACCATCAACGCATTCTACGCGCACCAACAGGTGGACCAACACCGCCGCCAGCACGCCACCGACCGCCAGCCGTTGTTGTGGACCGAGTGTTGGACCGGTTGGTATGACGTCTGGGGCGCGCCGCATCACCGGCGCGATGCCCGCGACCTGGCGTACGCGGTCATCCGCTTCTGGGCGGCGGGCGGCAGCGGCGTCAACTACTACATGTACTTTGGCGGTACCAACTTGCGCCGTCAGAACACCATGTACTTGCAGGCGACCAGTTACGATTACGACGCGCCGCTCAACGAGTACGCGATCGAGACGACGAAGAGCCGGCATCTACGGCGCCTGCACGATGCGCTGCTGCCGTATGTAGACCCGCTTCGCGGCGTGCTGGACGTGAGCCGCCTGCATTTGGAGGTGGATGAGGAGCGGCGACGGGTGGTGGTGTACGAGCGGGCCACCCGGCGCCTGCTGTTTGACAGTGCGGAGGTGCGGACGGTGCTGCGCACCGAGCTGGTGCCGGCACGCCCGGTGGAGTATTTTGAAGCGCTGGCGTGCGATTGGCAGTGGTTCATGCGCCACGAGGTGCCGCGTTTCGAGCGCGAACTGCCACCGGACACGGGCCTGGCGCAACTGCCGGACATTGTGGCCGCCAGTGCCGACAGCACCGACTACGCCTGGTATCGCTTGCGGTGCCCGGAGGCGGCGCCCGGGAACAGCGTGCTGCGTCTCGGGGTGGCCGACTATGGCCAGGTGTGGCGTCAGGCCGTGCGCCAACATACGCACGGTGCCGCGCCGCAGTGGATGGCATCGGGACCGAATTCGCCATTCGAGGACCGCTTTGTGAACGATTGGAACGCCACGGAGCACGGCTACGGCAGTATCGAGATCGGTGAGGTGTGCTGCGAGTGCGAGTACGTGGTGTTGGTGAGCTCACTGGGCATGGTCAAGGGCGATTGGCAGCTGCCGCCTGGCGGGAACATGGCCGACGAGCGCAAGGCGTTGCTGTGGGCGCGCTATACCACCGGGCGTGACGGCGCCGAGCGAGATGCGCTGGTTACCGGGTTCACGGTGGGCCTGCGGGGCGAACGCCATGCTGGCGTTCTGAGCGGCGATGCCGACGAGTTTCCCTTCACCTGGACATCGGCGAGCCGCAGCCCCACCGGGGCACTTCGGGCGGAGGCGTGGCCGCGGTGGTACCGAGTGGCGCTAGCGCTGCCACCGCCCGATGCCGCAGAGAACAAAGGCGCCGTAATCGACTTGGACGGCACTGGGCTGGAAAAGGGATGGCTGTACATGAATGGGCATCCGTGTGGTCGCCACTGGGACATTGTCGGCACCGCGCCGAAAAACGGCTTTCTCCTGCAGCCAAGTGAAGATGGCCGGCCGGCGCCGGTGGAACAAGAGCCAGCAGGCACACCCACGCAGAGGAGGTATTACGTGCCGGAGTGGTGTCTGCAGCCCGACGGACACGATAACGTTTTGGTGGTGTTCGATGAAGGGGGCGGGAGGCAGTTGCCACTGGATTTGGGTAGAATACGGGTGTATCGGGCGAAGATGGTGGTAGACAAGGAGTGATCCGGATCTTTTTGGGGAAATCTACGCACGGCCTCCTAGTTTCGGTTGCCTCCGTAAAGAACTGGAGGCGAAATCCGTCCAGGAAAGTGTCTTGGCCGCTCGTGCACGCACCGCCCGACGTGAGGGAAGTTGTCGACGCCGCGTCGAGCGACGGAAACGGAATTTTGCAGAGCGAACGTCACGGCGCGAGACGATTCCGCTCGTGACACGTGTACCTCGTGCGTTACGAATCGATTTTGGACGCTTCGGGGTGTGTGCGCGCGGATTCGCCGCGTCATCGAAAACGGCTGCCCGCGCGCTGTTGTCGTTGACGGGGACGGGCGTCGTCGAAGTGTGTCGCTCATTCGCTCATCGCCGGTCACTGTGTACAGATCACCGGTTCCCGATCGCGACCTCCGGCTTCCGACTTGTACAGGAGAGTAATGGAGCGTGATGGAGGTGGAGCTGCCGACTTTGGCGGCCTCGCAGCCGCGGTGGTCCGATCGCGGCGGCGGTTCTTATTAACGGATCGGCCGCCGCTGGACACGTCATCAGCGCTGTCGGAAGTGCCGGCTGCGCGAGGCACCCGGATCGGCTTGTACAGTATGGACGCGGATGGCAGAGGCGTCGCGAGCGTGCGTCGGGTTGCCTCAGCGCCGTTGGCTTGGGTGGTGGCGGGTGCGGCGGCGCTCGGACGTGGACCGGCGGCGCGGCGGAGTGCAGTCAGTCGGACGCGAGCGCCAGCCGATCGGCTGCAGTCGGCACCGATGCGGCTCTCGCAGACGCGGCAGAGTGGCAGCGGCCTGCCCGCGGGTGCAGAACGGGTGGGGAGGCGGAAACCCGACGGAAAACCGGCGATGACGCCTCAGCCGAATGCCGCCGCAGCGCCGCTCTCCGAGTCGAGCACACCACACTCGCCTCGGCTGACGCGATTATTGCCGATTGAGGTGCAGCTGGTGTTGGTGGCGATGTTGCCGTCGCCGGTGCGCCGCGAATCGCCGTACGCGCAAGCGGTGTCCGAGAAGGTAACGCGCTTGCGACGTCTGTGGAAATTGAAAAAGGCATCCGCGCCGCCAGGAGGCCGACCGGCTGATGTGGACCTCGGCCCGACCATGACGGTGAGCCTGTCCATCGAGCGCCAGAGCCCGCGTGACCGGCGTCCGACGAGTGACGCGCCCACCTCGGACACTGAGCCGTACACCCAGGATCGGCGGCGTCTGGAGCGGTCCTTCCAAATGGACTCTCCCTTGCACGCTCCCTCGTTGAGCGAACGCGCCATGGCGTTCCTGTTACAGTCGCGCCGCAAGCGGTTGCTGGTGTACGCGCTGCTGCTGACGTTGCTGCTGGCGCCGCTGCGCGTCGAGGGACTGGCCCGCTGGGCCGGCGAACTGGGCGCGCGACCGCTGGCGCTGCGGCATCCGCTGTTTGCGGCGCTGTCGTTGTTGCTGGACGCGTACCAGGAATTGGTCGGCTCGCATATGGTGCACGACGATGCGCACTGGGCCGTGCTGGCGCACCTGGTGGAGGTGCTCTTGTTGATGGTGGCAATGTAATCTACTTGTACGATATTGCGCGTCTTGTACATAGCCTTGTACTATATATGCTGGGGAGCGCTGTTGTTGGATGTGGCGACAGCAGTGGTGTATTGGCCGCCGCTGTCTTCGAAGTAGCTGCGTAATGTGAAAAATACCCGGTGCGCCCCGTCGCACTTGTTCTTCGCCAATATCGCCCTGTTGTATGTGTATAAAACGTTTGTTTCTTCTGCAGTGCCTTTAAGACGCCTTCACGACGGACAGACTCGAAGCCGCGCGGTTTGCAGCGCACTCGCAGCACGCCATCGCCCGCGCATCCGAGCGCCTCCCGCACCGTTGTGCTCGTCGAGCGCTCCACCCCCAAAACCTCTACGCGCGACTCGAAGCAAGATCGGTGGCCGCGGACGAGTTCACCGCGGCGTGTGCGCACCCACATCACAGCTCGCAGCGACGCGACATCGAACGCCAGCGCTCGGGCCAAACCGCGTCAACGCTTTACCACAAAACGCCCAGTCGCTGGTGAGCACGTCGTTGCTGCCTCCTGCGCCGCTCCCGCCGCCTCTCACCCGCCTCCCTTCAGGTCGTGCCCGGTTTCCACTTGATGTTGCAGCCCATGCTCGGCAATTGCTTCTCGGGTGGCGGCTGGCCTTGCACACAACGACTCAACGCGTTCCGCAGATCCTCCCCGGTCACCGGCACGTTATTGCTCGGCCGGCTGGCGTCCAGACGTCCCCGATAGTACACCTTACGATCCTGGTCCAGGATGAAAAAGTCCGGTGTGCAAGCGGCATGCCACGACCGCGCCACCTCTTGCGTCTCATCGTACAAAATCGGAAACTGGTACTTGCGGGTGACGATCTCCTCGGCCATGCGCTCCGGCGCATCCTCCGGGTGCGTCTCCACCGAGTTACTGCTGATGCCGATCATCTTCACCGCACCGTACTTGCCGGAGCGCACGTCCGCACTCAGCCGCGCCAGCTCGCCCGCCACATGCTTCACGAACGGGCAGTGCGCACACAGGAACACCACCAGCAGCGCCTTGGGCGGCGGGCTATCCGCATAGAGCGAGTCCAGCGATACCAACTCGCCGGTACTCACATCCGGCAGGGAGAAGGGCGGCGCCGCCGTGCCCAACTCCACCATCTCCGACTCGGTCATGACCATGCGGGCGCCCGTGATTCCCGCACTGCCGGCCTTCCCAGTGCTGCCACCACGCTTGCCCAACACCGGCGGCAACGACCGCACACGTACTCGACTCGCGACAAACGATCCCGACGCGGCGCTCACACCGCTCCCCGCTTGCGCCGCGGTAGTGACCGTCCGCTCCCAGCGACCGCGACGGGCTCGCCCCGCCGTTGCGCCAGACACACCCACAAACGCAACACGTCCACCCCGTGTGCAACCGCCCGCGCACCGCATGCAATACAGACACCTCCGTTGAACGACGCAGCCGTTGGAAGCGAGGCCGCAACGCCTGACACTTTCGAGGGGAGGCGGTCGCTGCCCACGTCGCTCAGCGCGCGCCCGCAGCGGGTGCGGCATCCTCGATCGCCGCCGCCGCCGCCGCCGCCGCCGCCTGAACGGTTTCGATCGATCGAGACGCGCTGCGGATCGGAGCGCGGATGGGCGGCCGTGGCTGCTCGCCGACGCATCGAGCTCTCGTGTGAACCACATCCGACGCCGGTCTCATGCGTTGCACCGACCGAGGACGGAGCAGTGCTCCGAGCACCGCTGCATTATCTCGGAGAGGAATGGAACGGAGCGCCGAGCTGCGCCGCCCGACGGCGTACTTGTTCGTGTCTCCCGCGCCGCGCTCGCTCTCCAACCGTCGGCCGAAGTGTCCCGCGCGGCGATGGCTCTGTCAGGCGCCGACGCCTGACGCGCCCACCGCAACCGCCCCACTGCCTCCGCCGCACGCTCCGCTCTTGTTGCGGGCGTTGCGAGGGGAACAGTCGCTGCCGCGCCCGCCGGTGTGGCTCATGCGTCAGGCGGGCCGTTACATGTCGATATTCCGGGACTTTTCGGACAAGTACACCTTTCGGGAGCGCTCCGAAAACGCGGGCATCGCCTGTGAATTATCGCTGCAGCCGCTGCGTGCGTTTGGCGTGGACGCGGTGATTCTCTTTTCGGACATCCTGACGCCACTGCCGGCGCTGGGGTTCGCGTTCGATATCCAACGCGGCCGCGGGCCGGTCATCGCCGAGCCGGTGCGGTGTGCGGCCGATGTGGATACGCGGTTGCGGCGTCTAGAGTCGAGCGCGCAAGCAGCATTCGCACTGCCGTTTGTGGGCGAAGCGCTGCGGGAGCTGCAGGCGACGCTGGCGGATGCGCCCGACCGGCCGGCACTGCTGGGTTTTATCGGCGCACCGTTCACGCTGGCGGCGTATCTGGTGGAGGGCGAGAGCGGCAAATCGGGCGGGCAGCGTCTGAAGCGCATGATATACTCGGTGGAGGGGCAGCGCCTGTTCCACAGACTGCTGTCGTCGATCACCGAGAGTTTGGCGGAGTATGCGGTGTACCAGATTGACAGCGGCGCGGATGCCGTGCAGCTGTTCGACTCGTGGGCGCATCATCTGCCGCCCGCGCATTATCCCCAGCTGTCGTTGCAGTACAGTATGCGGCTGGCGACGGCGGTGCACGAACGTCGACCAGACGTGCCGCTCATACTGTACGCGAACGGCTCCTGCGGCAAGATGCGGTGTGTGCGCGAAGCGCTGCGCGCCGCGGGCGCCGTCCGCCCACAGCCGCTGGCCTGCCTCGGCCTGGACTGGAAGACCAACATGTCGGCAGCGCGTCGATTGCTGGGGCGGGACATGGCCCTACAGGGCAATCTGGACCCGATGTTGTTGGAGGTGGGTGAGCGCGCACACCTGAAATGGGAACTGGAACAGTGCGTGCGCAGCGCGGCCGGCGGCGCGCATATCGTGAACCTCGGCCACGGAGTGACCCAGTCCACTCCCGAATCCATGGTGGCAGCGCTATGTGAGTACGTGCAGGAGTTGGAATACGCCGAGTGGTACCGACAGCTATCGGCCGAGCACGACAGCGCCAGCGCTGAAGAGAACGGGCCGCTGCGGCAAGGCTGACGCAGCGAGAGCGGCAAGGGTGCGGTGTGGCCTCGACGCCAGTGACCGTGCTGCAACTACGGCAGCCACACTCCCGAGCGCCTCTACTTGAATAACTGGATAACACTATCCCTCCCTACGTCTCCGCTTGGTCATCGAAACTTCGACAATTGCTCCGCAGTTCGCCCATGCCTCCCTGCGTGCCGGGGCGCTCGCCACGCGGGAACACTTTCCACGGAGCCGCTGTTCGACGCGCTGTCGTTCCCGTCAACGCGCGTTGGGACGCACCGACCGAGACGAGTTGCCAGCACCTCCACCGTGAAGCTGAAGCCGTCTGTCTCGCGTTTTCTCTCAGTAGCAGCTCCGTCTCTTTCCCGCTGCCGGCTCCTCGCCAGCCGCGGGGTCCATGGGGCGGTGGCGCGACACGCTTACCGCGCTCGTCCCGTTCACCGTCCGTTCTGGCGACATGACCAACTGGGCGGTGCTGGCCGTACTGGCGGCGTTGGTGTGGCGCGGTGGCGGCGCCGTGCAGCGGGAGCTGGCGCGACGGTCGCCACGAGCGCGCCTGGTGGGCGCGCTGCTATGGGGCGTGCTCAAGCTGCTGGTGGCTCTGGGAGCTGCCGAGCAGTCGGGGGTGGACGTGGTGCTATTTCTGAAGTTGTTTGCTGCCGGAGGTACCTGCGCGCTGCTGACCCACTCGCTGACCACCCCGCTGGACGTGCTGCGCACCAAGATGCAGCTGGAGCCGGATGCGTACCCCACGACGCTCGGCGGCCTGCGGAAGATCGTCAAAGAGGACGGGCCGTCCATGTTGTTGCAGGGCCTGGGCGCCACCGCCACCGGCTACTTTATGCACGGTGCGCTCAAATACGCCTCCTACGAGCAGCTGCGTCTGCTGATCGTCTACGCGGGCGGCATAGCCGAGGGCGCACCGGTGCCCGCCGGGTATTACGTGCTGGCCGCCATCGGCTCGGAGGTGGTGGCCTCGACGGCGCTGTGCCCGCTGGAGGCGGTGCGCATCCGCATGGTGAGTGACCGCAGTTTTGCCGGCAACTTCTGGGAGGGACTGACCAAACTGATGCACGAGGGCGTGTATGGCATGTACAAGGGCTGGCTGCCGCTGATCACCAAGCAGTGTCCGTACACGGCGGCGCAGTTTTGGTCGTACGAGCTGTCACTGAGTTGGATGCGGGCGGCGGCACTGGGCACGGAGCAAGCGCTCAATGCCAAGTTGCCGGTGCGGGTGGAGATCGGGCTGTCGTTGGCGGCAGGAGTGATCAGCGGGACGTGTGCGGCCGTGGCCAGCCAGCCGGGCGATACCATCCTCAGCCGCATCAACAAGCACGGCGAGCATATGGATGGCTGGGTGGCGGGAGGAGTGGTGGCGCCGGGGCGGGCGGCATGGGACGGCCTGGGTGTCGAGGCACCGCGGCCGGCAGCGGCACCGCGCAGTTGGGCGGCTGCAGAGGGCGAGATCGCACCGTCATCGCCGACGGCGGCGGCAGCAACGGCGGCGTTTTTAGAGAACGGCCGCGCATCGAGCGTCCAGCTGAATCCGGGCAACGCCTGGCTGCCCAATGCCGACTGGACCCTGTCGCATCTGGCAGCAGCGTTCCGACAGATGACCGCGCGCATGCAGAGCATCGCCCACGAGCTGGGCGTGCGCGGCCTGTTCCTCGGCTTGCTGCCGCGATGTGCCCAGGTGGCGCTGATCGTGACGGGCCAATTTCTGCTGTACGGCAGCATCAAGGCGCTGTTCGGCGTGCCGCAGACCATGGGCCACGGCGCCATGCCCGTCAGCGCTACGACTGCTGCTGCTGCTGCTGCTGCACCGGAGTAGATCGAGCAAGTCGGTGACGATGGACGCCGGTGCCGAGTCTGGAGCTATGGGAATGCGAGCGCCCAAACGTATCGCACGAGCTGCCGACACCCGAGGAAAATCCCCACAAAGTCCTTTCACCCATCCCCGCTCATCCACCGGTAAAACTGCGCATATCCCGCTCACTGATACCCAAGAGAAACAGGATCGATGCCAGGCTCTTGCTCTGGATCTTGCCGTCGGTGTCAGCGGCGTCGCGCGCTTCCGGCTGTTCAAAGGCGATCGACAGACCGGCCAGCTCGAGCATCCGGGCCGACACCGGTCCGTCGCCCACCGCAATCACCTGCTCGCGGTCGAGGTGTTCCTGCATGCACAGCATCACCAGGAGTTCGCCTTTGCGGTCGCCGTTCACCAGCGGCTCCAGTATCTCGCCGGTGAAGGCACCGCTGGCGTCTACCGCGAGCCGGTTGCCGACGGCAAAATCCAGTCCGAGGTCCTCCTTGGCGATCTCGGCCATCAGCGCCGGACCCGACGACAACACCGCCAGCCGGTACCCCAATCGCTTCAGCACCTGACACACTGACCGCGCGCCGTGCGTGTACTCCACCAGCGAGCGCGTTCGGCGCACAATGTCCGCTACCGAGTGTCCGCGCAGCAGCTGCGCCCGGGCCCGCAACAACGCATCCGCATCGCTGGCGTGGCGTCGGCGCAGATCGGCCAGTGTCGCCGAGTCCGCGCCCGCCGCCGCAATCAACACCTCGCATGCGTCTGCTTGCAGCAACGTCCACGACAGATCGAACACCACCATGCGTTTGGTGCGCAGCGAACCCGACCGCTCAAAGGCGATGTCCACCAGGTGCTGTTTGCCGAGCTGCAGCAGTTGGCGCCGCACCGCCGAACCCAGTGGCGCGGCCACATTCGCCGAGATCTGCAGACACATAGCGCTGCCGCCGGGCTCGCTCAGCCGCTGAATGCTGTTGATGTTGATGCTGCTCTCGGCGAACAGGCGCGCTGCCGCCGCGAAGAACGCCGCGGGGATGCGCGGCGTGCCCAAAAACGTAAAGGTGTAGGCGCGCCCGTCCAGCTCGGTGTCCGCGATGCTGGCGGACACGCTCGACTCGGCACCGTCCAGCACTTCAAAGTCGATCTCGATGCCGCCCAACTCGTGCGCGGTCAGCAACAGCTCGCGTAACAAATACCCCTCGATCCCGCGGTGGTGCTCGGCCCTTCGCCGCACTGCTGGCGTTGCCTCGCTGGCGTCCACCACCGGACCGTTGAAGCGCGCGGACGACGAGCCGTCGTGGACCTCAGCGCCGGCGCCCTTTATCCGCACCGCAAGGGTCATGGTAAAGCGGTCCTCCACCGTAAACGAAGATATATCACACAGCTCCACCCACTGACCCGCCTCCGCCAACACTGCCATGAAGCTCGACACCAAATTGGGCGTGGCAATGCCGTGCAGCGTCACCACCAACAGCCGCTCGCCGGTGCTGAGCGCGTCGCCCGGCTCGCTGGCTCGCTTGACCGGAGTGAGCGGAGCGCCCTGCATCCCGGGAGAGTGCAGTGGATGGGCAGAGGAGAGCGAATCCAGCGAGGGGAGGCGAGATCTGGTAGTGACGCCTCTGTGAATGCTGCTCTTGACAATACTCGTTTCTGATCGATGAGGATGATCCAAGCGTGTTCGCCCCGGGATATTCCGGCCTGCAACTGTGCGCCGACGTCTGCAGCTCGCGCAGGGCGGCTCCGGTGTGGGCGGCCACCGGCGATTGTCTCCGCTCTCCGGGTGTAGCAACGTGAATCGATCGGGTAGGGAGAGGGACGTGAAAGACTGGGGATAGCGGGCGAGGGCGCATAGGGGATAGGCGAGCGGGAGGCGCAGATCAACGTGATACTGTCGTCGTGGAACGAGCTCGTCGTGTACGCACGCTGCAACGTAGGGAGATGGAAAACCTGCACCGGCCGACGGCAGCCACGGCCTTTGCGCACCACAGCCTCGTTTGGGTGAAACGAGGACCGGGGACCAACTCGTTGAAGAGTCGGCAACGTCCAGCCCGATGCACTGTCTCCCGCTCTCGTCCCAGATGGTCGATGCAAGCGCCCGGTGGGGCGTTCACCGGCCCGACGTACGACTTTATCATCGTGGGCGCGGGTGCGGCTGGCAGTGTGTTGGCGCACCGGCTGGTCAACGCACGCTTTGCGGATGGCAAACGCGGCGCGCCGCGGGTGTTGTTGCTAGAAAATGGCGGCACGCTGGATGACGCGCCCATCTACGAGCACATTCCGCTGGGGTTCTCGCAGCTGCTGGGCAGCCGCCTGGATTACGGGTTCTATTCGCGGGAGGATCCTGCGCAAATGGGCGGCCGCGGCTCGCTGTACTTTCCGCGTGGTATGGGTGAGGGCGGCTCGCACGCCATATCGGTGATGTTGTACGTGCGCGGCTCGTTCCTGGATTACGCTTTCTGGGAGGAGCGGTACGGTGCCACCGGCTGGGGCCCGCTCGACGTGATACCCTACTTCAAGCGCAGCGAGTCGAACGAGCGTGCCGAGTCGCAAGACGCGTTCGGCGCCAAGTCGCGCGAATTCCACGGCGCCGACGGGCCGCTGCGGGTGTGCAACCAGCGCCACCCCAACCCGATGTCGCTGGCGTTCCTCCGGGCGGCCGAACTGGAAGGCAGCCGTCGCAATCCGGACTTTAACGACTGGAACGAGGGCCAGGAGGGCATCGGGATGTATCAAGTCACGCAGCGCGACGGTCGGCGCGAGTCGCCGGCCACGGCGTTTCTGCGGCCGATTCGCGGTCGGCGCAATTTGCACATCGAGACGCACGCGCTGGCCGAGCGGGTGGTGCTGGACGAGGAGCAGCGGCGAGCGATCGGCGTGTCCTATATCGATCGGCACGGCAAGCGTGTGATCGCTCATGCGGCGTGCGAGGTGTTGCTGGCGGCCGGGGCGATCGGCACGCCGCAGCTGCTGATGCTGTCAGGCATCGGTCCGGGGGAGCATTTGCGCTCGCTGGGCCTGAAAGTGGTGCGCGACAGTGTCGGCGTCGGCAGCAATCTGCAAGATCACGCGGCCGTGGTGGTGTCGCATTACTCGCCGGATCCGTTCCAGGACGATCGCCAGCACAAGCAGCTGTACTACACCGAGCTGCTAGGCAAGGATCCCTGGACGCTGTTTCAGTACTTTGCGCTGGGCACCGGCCCGCTCACTTCGCCGATCTGCGAAGCGGGCGGCTTTTATCACACGCGCGCGGACGCGGAGGACTACGGATGTGACTTGCAGTTGCGTTTCGTGCCCTTCTTCTCCGACCCGGACCCGTATAAGAGTCTCGCCGAATACCGCAGCGGCGGCGACTTTCTGATGAACACCAACGTGCGGCCGGCCGGATTCGCGGTGCAGTCGGTGCTGATACGGCCGCACAGTCGCGGCTCGGTGCGGCTGTCCACGGTGGATCCGCGCACTCGCCCCATCATCCACGCGAACTGGTTGCAGGATCCGCGCGACCTGCGCACGCTGGTGAACGGCATCCAGGTGAGCCGCAAGATTATTGGACTAGAGCCGATGGAGGAGTATCGCGGCGAGGAGGTGTTCCCGGCAAGCGTGACCGACAAGCCGGAGGAGTATGTGCGCCAGACCTGCCACACCGCCAATGCGCTGGTGGGCACGGCGCGCATGGGCACCGGTCCGGACGCGGTGGTCGACCCGCAACTGCGGGTGTACGGCATCGAGCGTCTGCGTGTGATTGACGCGTCGGTAATGCCCAAGATCACCGGCGGCCAGACCGGAGCGCCGACCATGATGATTGCCGAGCGCGGCGCCGACTTTGTGAAACAGACCTGGAAACTGACTTGAGTTGGGCTGAGCGCATCCGAAGAATAAAATCCGGTGTGAAAGGGCGGCTTGTATGTGCCTCGAGCAGCATACCCGCAACGGCCGGCCCTTATGCCACTCGTTCACACATTCCACGGGCAAGCCGTGACTTGCTCCTGCGGGTATTCCAGGAGCCTCCTCCCGTCCCGATCCGTTTGGGCGGAGATCGTCGCGGCGATTGCCGCGCGAGATCGGGATCCCCGCGTCGCTTTTTCGGTGGTGCGACCGTGCCCTTTCGGAAACATGTTCATCACATTTTGGCCGAGTGGGTCGGTGTTCAGCCCGTCGCTCACCAGCCGACAGCATCAGACGGCCTTCATCCGCTCATCACCACTTTCGCTCTGTCGCCAGTCGCTTCCTCCCCATCGTCTCCGGTTGCGGGCGCAGGTGTTCTCGGCCGCGGCGCCGACCTCGTTCGAGTCGTTCTTTCGCTGTCAGACGGGACAGTGGCACACGCTGCGGTGTTACTTTTACCGGAGAGCAGCAGCGGCAGAGGGCGAACCGCCCGTCCTGGAGAGCGAACGTTCGGAGACCACCTTCAGCGTGGCGCCGTTGACGCTCAGCACAAAGCGGGCGGTGCTGCGGGACAACGGGGTAGACGAGCGGGCGCTGACGGAGGCGGGGCTGGATCTCGAAGGAGGTATTGCCGGCTTTTGTGTCACTTTCGCCACGGTGATGGAGCGTGGCGAGCGGGTGAAGGAGAGCACCAACTTGCTGTTTGTGCCGGATATTGCCGGCCGGGGCGACGGCACCAGTGGCACGGCGGTTCGCGGCAAGTACTACCGCGACAGAGGCTACGAGGAGGGCGGTCCGATCGCCGCCGAGTTTGAGTACCGCCCGGACGAGCGCGAGCTGCTGATGATCACCGCGTACGCCAAGACGGTCAGCGTCGATCGCATCACCCTGTGCAACGAACAGCTGCGCCTGCGACAAATCACCAACTATCGACGCCCGCTGCAGTGGGACCCGAGTCGCTCCGCGCACCTGAACCGGCCGCTGTTGCAAGACGTGTGGTTGAACGGCGGCGGTATCGAGCAGAAGGTGGCTTGAAACGGGGAGGAATGAGGGGGTGCACCATGTACACGGCAATAAATTCTCGAAATGCTATTGGCGCCAAGGCTCTTCGAGCAGGCCGACGCAGGTGCGGCGCTGGCCTCTTCTCGTCAACGCACATCGTTATCGTTCGTCTCCACCGTCGGCTCTGACACCTCTCGTCGGCACCGCTCCGCGCACACCCCGCGAGTCCAAAGCTGCAGCACCCGAGCCACAAACGCCACGTCCGGCTCCATCGCCTGTACCGACTCGAGCTCCCCGTTCACCTCGGCCATCACCTGATGCAGCGTTCGCACGCTGCGGGCAACGCGGTCCAGCAAGTGTGCCTGCTGCGCCTCGTGGGGATCCTCCATGATTCGAATACGTAATCACGCTGATGCGAAGTGGACAGATGGAAATACCCGCTCTCGACCGGCCTCTGTAATCGATCTCCTCTTCCGAGGCGGCAGTCAACCTCCACCCGCCGGGCCATTCAAAACCGGAGCCGCGCTGCACCGACCCGCCAGGAGTCACGCGCATCCGGCAGTGTGACGGAATGTCGACGCAGATGCTCTCGTGCGCGTTCGCTCCGCCCGACGGCTGTACAACCGCGTGCTGTCGCCCCCTGCGGCCATGTTTTTATCGGGTTGGACAATTCGAGGCGCACATCCGAGCGCGCTCCGGCATCGGCATTTTGTGTCTGCCGTCTCCACAGACACTCGGTGGCGATGGTCGCGCTCGCCCGCCCGCCGCACCGCTCACATTCCTGTCTCCATGGGGGCGGGTTGGCATTCGGGCGAGCCGCCGTTCCCACTCAGTGACGACGAGGACGAGCGACGTCGGGACGCGCAGCGACTGGGCGTGGAGCCGCCGGTCCCGCCACCGACCATACCGACGTTGGGGTCGTCGAGCGGAACGGCGCTGTTGGAGGCGGAGACGGCGTGGCTCATCGACGAAGTGCGGCGGTGGCTGGACACCGAATGGGAGGAGTTGACGGTGCACGAGGAGATTGCCAAGGCGGCCGCCGCCGCCGCCATCTACTACCGTTGGCGGATGGAGGCGGAGCGGGAGCCGTGTGATGTGGGCTCGCTGGTGCTGGCGGTGTCCACGGAGCTGCTCGCGGGCCCGCACTTCCAAGTGGACCGGGAGACGTGGCAGAAGGCGTATGTGAACAACTTTAACGTGGGCAACCGCGTGGGTGACTTGTACATGATCCGTTTCCACGCGGACGACGACGACGACGACGACGGCGACGGCCGGGAAGATGGACAGCGCGCCTCCAACGACGTCTGCCAGTGCGCCGGCATCAGCGTGGAGGATGCGGAGGCGATTCTGCAGCGAGCGCGAGAGCGCGGGTTGGCGGTGGGCAAGGAGCCGCCTGTCATGCCGAATCCCGGACCGCCGCAACCGAATCCGGTGAAGCGGGCGCCGCGGCCGCGATCGCAGTTCCGCACCACCTACTCCAAGAAGAACACCGAGTTCGCGCTGCAGACGCCCCAGGACGCATTCATGCGCGAGGCGCACTTTCACGACGTGATGCGCATGCGAAGGATGGTGCGGGAGCGGGGGCTGTACGGCGATCTGGCGGAGGCGTTGGATACGGAGCGCGCCGAGGCCAAATACCCCACCTCCAAAGAGTGGATGTGGGCGCCCGAGCCACCCGACGCCAAGTCCGCGAAGGGAGACGAGGAGGAGGACGAGGAGGAGGAGCAGGAATCGCCGGCGCCGGACGAAATCCCGGTGGATGTGCCGTTCGATGCCTGGAATGTCGGCGTGCAGGACATTCACGAGTTCGATCGACATTTGTTCTTCATGTACACGCTGTACGGCGACTTGGATGACGTGGTGATCAATCGGGTGGTGAACAAGACGGCCGAGGCGGCCGGCCATCAGCAGCTGCTGCAGCCTCGATTTGAGATGCGCGACCTCATCACCGACGACGCCTCGCTCACCGCCGAGCAGCTGGCGTCGTTCGCAGTGGACCTGGCCACGGACGCGCTCGTCGCCGAACGCCGGGCCCGAGGCCAGCCGCTGCCGCAAGGTGAAGAGTTGGAGACGCTGCGAAAGAAAACCGCCAACGATCTGGATACGTTGGTGGAGACCACCTACGGCGAGGAGCTGATGCGGATGGCGCTGGAGGAGCAGGATCCCGATTTTGCCATGCGCTCCGCCGTGGTCAAGTACCTGCTTGCAGTCAATTGGACGGAGTGATGCGGGCGCAGTGAGAACGAGGAAGCCGCGAGCGGTTTGAACGCGCACATTGTCATCAGGGCGACCGCATCGGAGCGAAAGCACACGTTTGGAGAGATAGCAGGCGTAAACCGCATCGACCCAAGTTGGCCTATGCGAGCGTCGGTGCGTTGGATGCTCTCCTCGCTGCCTCCCGCTCTCCCACGACGGATCCGAACCGTCGTGCATCCGGCAGACAAGTCGGGGCCGCTCCATCCCATGGGCATGCACACTTTGCATGTGGTGCTGGGTTCGGCGGCTTGATGCTCATCACCGAGGGTTTGTTGCGCTTGCTGACCAACGTCGCGCAGGCGCATCGTGTGGTATACGTCCCGCCCACTCCGGCACCGACGCCGGCCGCCTCTAGCAGCTCGGGTTCGTCGGGAGGCTCGGGCGGGACGACGGGCAGCAAGACGGCCAGGCCGTCCACCACCGCCACCGCATGCAAGACGCTGGAGCGTCACCGGGCCTGCGAGCCGCATTCACCCTGGCTTTTGTTTCTGACGCCATCGGTACGCGAGCGGGTTATTCGGCAGATACTGGCCGGTGTACCGTTGGCGGTGGATGCATCGCAGCGCACTTGTCAACCGCGCCCGCGGCTGATCATCATGAGGCACGCTCGGGCGGTCTCATGGGACCAAGCGGCCGCCAGCGCAACGGACAGCGGTGCCAGCGGCTTCGACCGCGACCGCCCGCTATCGGCCCGCGGGCAGCGGGACGTCGTTGGCATCGTCGCGCAGCTGGCGCGCAGTCTCGGCGTGGAGTGGTGGCCACCGGACGTGGCCGTGGTGTCGAGTGCGACGCGCGCGCGGCAGACGTGGTCGGCGGTGCAAGCAGTGCTGCCGTCCGGCGAGCAGCAGCGCGTTCGCGTCACCTACAGCGATGTGCTGTTTACCGCCGAGCGTGACCAGCAATTGCTAGAGCTATTGCACAGCAGCTTGCAGCAGCTGCGTGCGGAGGAGCGCGTGCTGATGATGGTCGGGCACAATCCCACGCTCGAGCGGTTGCTGCAAGCGTTGTGCGGACAGTCGGTGGCCCTCTCCAGTGGCAGCTGTGCCCTGCTGGAGGCCATTGACGGGACGGCGATGGGCGTCATTGCGGGCTCGTCGACCACAACAGAGGCTGCCGCCAGTGGCGATCACATCGCCGGATCGGCACGCCCGACGGGCGTACCGCGTTGGCGGTTGGTGGATATCATCGGCGCGCGATGAGGCAGCGTCGGAAGAAGGTCGCTCAGTGCTGTAACGCTCACCAATCGATCAGATTATCCGTGGCGGCTTGATTCCCCGAGTCCGCGTTTGGCGGCGGCGGGCACCCGCCGCCGGATCGGAAGCGGCCGTTTTCAGGCACGAGCCCACCGGGTGATGGCGGCGACGGCGGCAGCGGCAGTGGTGGCGATAGCATCATCGATGCTGAATGTGGCTCTTCGACGTCCGCAAAGCGTGCCCATCCGGCCTCGCCGGGCTCACTGCCCCTTCCATCCGTGGCGCGCTCCTCGCCGACGCGCCACTGCTCCCGAGCAAAACGCAGCGCATCCTCGGTCGACCAACGCTGCTGCGGGCGCATCTCCAGCAGCCCGCGCAGCAAGATCTCCAGCGCCGGCGAGTAGTGCTGGCGGCGTTGCGAGTCCACCCGCGACCACTCGATACCGCTGGCAATTTGCAACGCACCGCCTCCCTCGAACGGATGATACCCGTACGCCAGGGTAAATAGGATGCAACCGAGTGCCCATACGTCCACCTTGGGCCCGATGACATGGCCGTCGAGAGAGCCCACCATCACGTCGGCCATCTCCGGCGCGCGGTACATCTGCGTGGAGCCGCCCTCCACTTGCGCTGCCTCCCATATCATGCGCTTTCGGTCTGGAGGCGACACGAAGCTGTCGCTGGTGCCGGGATGACGGATCGCGCCCCGTGTGGAAGCAAACTGGACCGGGTTGCCACCGTCGTTCTCCACCGGAGTCACCGCGCCGGATACGGATGTGCAACTGCCGAAATCACACAGCTTCCATCGCCCGGTGCGCTCGTCCAGCAACACATTCTCCAGCTTCACGTCGCGATGCACCAGCGCCTCCGGTCGCAGCGCATGCAGGAACGCCACAGCCGACGCCACGTCGACGAAGATATGGCGCAAGAGCGACTCTTCTAGGGGCACCTCATGCACTCGCCGTTGCTGAAAGAGATCCGTGAGGGCACCGCCGTGTAAGCGCTCCAGCACGAGATACACGCTGCCGATGGGATCTTGCGTTGCCCGCCCGCCGTGGCAGCGGACGATAGTGGGTGCGGGTGCGCCTCGGGCGGCGCCTTCCCGTATCGCTGCCTCCAGACGCCGATAGACCTCCAGCTCGTTCACGGCCATCTGCAACGCCCTGTCTCCAGGCGCGCCACGGGTTACCTTCACCACAAACGTCGAAACGGTATCGGTCGGTGCCGAGGCCGCCTGCCGCTGGGCGGCATAGACGGTCGCGTAACCGCCGTGCGCCAGCGGCGGCGCCAACAACACGTACGACACGCCCTCTACGACAACGCGCTCACCCATCGAAGTGCCTGGCGCTGCCGCGTCACGCGGTGCCTCGGACGCGAACAGCGCCTGCCACCCGTCCTGTCCCCAAGCGTTGGCTGCCGACACCCACCGCTGCGCTGCCGCCGTGAACGACCCTAGCATGGTCTCGAGAGGCGTGGCACTATCCGGCAACTGGATAATCGGTGTGAGAGCGGCGCAGTCGCTACGCCACCACACGAACGCCACGGGAGGCCCACACCGACCGGCACGCTCGACAACCCCACCGGCGTTCTCCGGCAGACCGCCTCGTCGAGCCTCCGACCACGGGAACGTGCACGGTCCGCTGTGCGAGCCCCTCTCGCAGTGTGCCGACGTTCGACTCGGGTGCACGGAATGCCCCTGGCGTGGCGACACGTCTCTTCATGAGTGCTGCACGCGCGCGCTCCCTCCTGACCGCATGGATCAGGCACAAGTGGCCGAGCACTACAACACGCGGCGAGACGAGGGTCGGCAGGGTCGTCGGCAGTCGCGTATCCTGCAGTTGCGCAACTTGAACAACTGGGTCAAGTCGGTGCTTATATCGCTGCACTTGCGGCCGGGATATGCGGTGCTCGATCTAGCATGCGGCAAGGGCGGCGACCTGCAGAAGTTTGTGCGCGGGCACGTGTCGTTGTGGGTGGGGGTGGATCATGCGCGAGTGTCGCTGCAGCACGCGCTGCAGCGGTACAACGAGCTTCCGGACGAGCAGCGGGTGTTCCCAGCGTTTCTGATCTGTGCGGATGCGTTTGGCGTGCCCCTGGAGCCGCACTGGGATCGGGCGTGGCCGAAGTTTGATCTGGTGAGTTGCCAGTTTGCCATGCACTACGCCTTTGAGAGCGCGGAGCGGGTGCGGATGCTGCTGCGCAATGTCACTGCACGACTCAAGCCGGGCGGGTTTTTTATCGGCACCACCCCGGACGCCAACGTGTTGGTGCGCAAGTTGCGGGCGGCGCCTGGATGGTGGTTCGGGAATTCCGTCTACCGTATCGAGTTTGAGCCGCCGCCGTCCTCGGAAACGACGCCGCTCAAGGCGGGCGGCGACGATCAGGCCGACACGACGGCGCCTGCAGCCGCCAAGACATTCCCGGCCGACCGGCCGTACGGCATTCGCTATCGCTTCACCCTCGACGAGAACGTCGAAGACTGTCCCGAGTACCTGGTGCATTTCCCGAGTCTGGAGGTGCTGGCGCGCGAAGAATTCGGCCTGGAGTTGTTGCTGCAGATGAATTTTCACGAATTTTTCCACACCTTTGCTCTCGCTAAGGACGCGCCGCCGACATATCGCGAGCTGCTGCGGGTGATGCGGGTGTTCCATCCGGAGAGCCACAGCCTGTCGTCCGAAGAATGGGACGCGGCCTACCTGTACACGGTGTTCGCGTTCCGCAAAGTGGCGGCGAACGGGGACGGAGGGGCGTGTCCGTCGTGGCCTGGGCTTGTCGACGAGAAGGACTGGCCATGCCGACCGTGCGCCCGACTCGATCCTGAACAGGCCATCGTCGACGTCGGCAAGGACTGAAATGGCGCGGATGGCAGGCACCTGTTGCTTTTGGGGCATGCGCGCCCCTTGTATGGAGCGGGGAGCACCCGGCTCGCCTTTATGGGCTTTGCGTGTACGATCCCCAACGCGTATCGCTGCTGACCGCCTGGCCGCCGGCTCGCCTTTATGGGCTTTGCGTGTACGATCCCCAACGCGTATCGCTGCTGACCGCCTGGCCGCCGGCAACGCTTTCCAACCCCTCCGCACGTATCGGACGATCGTTTCGCCCGTAGAGCCTCAAAGAAAGGCATCCGGCGGTTTGCTCTTGCTGTACCGTTCAAATTCCTCTATACGATCCTCGATGACACTCAGCGCCCAAAACACCACGCCAAACCCTGCCGCCGCCAGGAAGAGCACGACCGCCGCCACCACCGCAAAGGTGCTAAACGCCGCCGCGGCAATCACCCACAGTGGCCAACAAATCAAGCCGAGCACGAAAGCCAACGCGCTGCTGACGATACGCCGCGCCCGGGTGATCTTCCGCGTGGCCATCAGCTGCCAATTGGGCGGCAGCGGTCCGGGCAGGTCTTCCAAACTGTACGGATTTCCGTTCACGATGAACAGCGTCTCTTTTCCGAATCCGAACACGGGGTCCAGCGAGCGCACGATGATGAACGCGTAGTCCCTGCCATCGCCCGAGCGCTCCGGTCGCCCGGTGCGAAAGTCCGGCGGCGGCGGCGGCGGGCCCGGGAGGAGCAATTTCGGCTGAGGCGCCCGACAGCACCTCGTAGAACGCCTCGTCCGAAACCTCGCGCGATATGGATATACCTGAAAAGCCAATTGCATGACTCCAAAAAGAACTGCCCGCCGCTTGCAGCACCTACCTGCCGTGCGGTCGCAACCGGACGCCGGCCGACGTCCGTCCACCGCGTCTCTGCGCATCGGGAGATTGGACGCGCGTGCGCGGTGCGCGCAATCTGGGCGCGGGTTGCGGCGCGGTTTCGCGGCAGATGTAGCACGGGTTGTGGCTGCCCGAACGAGCGACACTGCCAGCGCTATGAGCAAGTCGCCACTACAGAGATTTTCGGAGGAGTTTATGCGGGCGGGGGTGGGTGTAGAGAGGGCAGGATTTGAGTTTAAACTGGATGAGGAGGAGCCGGCGACGACCGTGACGACGTCGGCGCAGCCGAAGCCGACGCCCACACGCTCCGAACCGGTGCCGCACCTCCCCGCCAAAAGCGGCACCTCGCCGATGCAGCACCTGCAGCATCTGTCGGAGCGTTTCATGGCGGCGCACGTGGGGACGGAGCGCGCCGGATTCCGTTTCGAACCGGGGATGGACGAGACGGCACTCGGGGAGGGCGGCGTGCGCCCGGCCTGGCTCGAGAAACTGCTGCAACGTCGCCACTCCACCGAGGTGAAGGTGGAGACGCCGGGCAGCTCGCCGCAGGGATCGTCACGCACCGCCAACGTGTGGGATAGCACGTTTCACCCTGGCGGACACCATTACCAGGGCCGCAGCCGCTTTGACGACGACCCGGAGGCGGTGGAGGGCAAGGCCAGTGGCAATAGCGTACCCGAGTGGTACGCCCGCAAACGCAGTTTCGACTATGTGAAGCCGCACCGCGACGAGTTCGACTGACGCTGCAGGTGCTGCATCGGCGAGGAATGCCCCGATCGGCTGACGCGGATGCGTGCGCGAATTTCACAGTCGGTGCCGCGGGAGCGACTCGGGCGGGCGTTGCGCATGACCAGGATAGGGTGAGCATCACGGAACGGTTCAGCAAGATGAGCCACTGGTCCCATTCCGAAGAGGCGCGCACCTCTACGGAGCGCGACGTTGACGTCTCAGAGCGAGAGATACTGCGGACCGCGGACGCGAGCACCGGCGCTTGGGGTGCCGCCCTGCGCACGCCCGAGGTGGCGCGACGCGACCGTGCAGGTGGCAGCGAGACCCCGGCGCCCAAGTGGAGCGGCTGGTCGCGCCGCGTGCAAGACCGCATTCGCACCTGGCTCGGCCACGCGGTGAGCGCGCATAAAGATGGGAGCAGCCCGGAGCCGAACACGGACTCGCCCACGACGCCGGTGCCGCAGTTTCGGCCCTTCTCGGGCTACGACCGGCATGGCAGTGCGGGTGCGCACCACTCGGGCGCATCACCGAGCGGCGAACAGCGGGCACCGTGCTCGGATATTTCGGCGTGTATGCCGGTGCGTGCGAGTGACGCTTTTCCAATGGCGTATCCGGCAATGTCCGCAGGGGCGCCGCAGCGTCCGCCATCGAGGCAGGAGAGTCAACAGGCACCGCTTCTACACGCGAATGCAGATGCCGATGCTAGTGCGTCACGTACAGAGAGGGTGGGTGCTGACTGGTGCGGGCGATGGGCGAGCTGCCCGACGGTGCGGTCCTCCCGCGGGCAGGAGCTGCTCGACTTTGTGCTGCGCCAGCGCGATCACATCCAGGCATCGAGTGATCGGGACCAGGAAGGGCGCGACCGAGATCTGGTATCGAGAGCACCAGCAGGCAGATGCAATGCCTCAGGCAGCGCGCCTGGTACAGAGAAGAAGGCGCTCGAGACGGCGGAATCGATCCGCGATGCGCCAGAGCAACGCGATGCTGACAAGAGGCGCTGCGATGTGCCGGCGGTCCTGCAGGTATCGGTGTCGTGGAACATCGGCGCCCACTCCGCCTCTCCTCTGGTGCAGCTGTGCCGGTCCAGCATGCGGCGGCATCGACGCGCGTCACCGCCTCCCGATCGCGACCAGACATCCGCAAGAGCCGAGCGCATCGAGTCCGACTGGCCGACGGCGCTCGCTCAGGCAGTGTTGGCCGCGGAATCGTCCGCGGGCGCCGTGCTGACGCTGCTGCCTCCGCTGATGCGGTCGTATGCGCTGGTGACAGCGCTGTGCCGGCCGCATCGAGATACACGCCGCGGCGCACCTCGATGCCTGGTGCTCGTCGGCGGGCGATCTGATGTCAAGGTGCAGGCGTCGCGCCTCGACGCCTTTACCCGCGAGTTGCTGCAGTACCTCCGGTCGGCCTTTGGAATTGCCGGCTCGGTGGGCGCAGGCGCCGCCAACGAGACTGAGTCGCGCGTGACGCTGCTGCGGCTGCTGGAGGCGGCGCAGTACACGCCGGATTATCTGGAGTCGCGTTACGACCGCGTGGTGTACCTATTCAACCCGTGGATCACGCGCACCGCATCGGTAGCGGATGAATCGCATGGCACGGCGGCAACACTCGTGCATCGTCTGCTGCGGAGCGAGTCGACGCTGTTCGCGGCCGTCCCGCTGCCGATGCTCGCAACGGCCGGTGCCTACGTCGCCGCATGCACCTCAGCAACAGTCGACGTCAATCGTTGGTGCAAGTGGGTGGCGGCGCGCAGCATGGCGCCGCTGGCGGCACCGCAACCACCTCATGTCCCGCTCTGGCTCGCGGTTGCGGACAGCGCGGACCGAAGAGTAGCCGCGGCCATCGCTTGGGATGACGACACCGAAGTGCGCATTCCGCTCACGACCCAAACGTCATCAGCAATGCGTTTTCTGGCCGATGCCGGCGACGCGATACTGCACGGTGAGGAAGGTGCATCGGAGGACGGTCTTCAGCCGTCGAGCGCCCACGCGGTGTCACCGTTCCTCTTGCACGACGCGGACGATTTCCGGCAGCAGTTGCTGCAGGCGGATGCCACCATGCGACGGGCGCGCGCCCACTCGCTGCTGCGGGAGACGATCGCCGAGTCGGAGACTGCCCGTAAGCGACGCCGGGCGCCCGACCCGCGCAGCACCGCCCACCGTCTGCTATCGCTGCATGCGCTGCGGACGGCGGCGGCGTTCCTGGCGCAAGATGGTGTCGATGCGGCGCTGGCGTATTTGGATCAAGCATACAGCGCCTACGGGGAAATGTACGGCAAGCGGGCCGAGAGCGTACAGCGGTTGCAAGCGTGCATGCTGCAGCTGTACGGCATCGCCAAAACGACTGACGTCGATACGTGCCATCCGCACGGCAGCACGCTGCGGTCTGTCCTGAAACGGGAGCGGCAACGCCAGGGGAATGCCGCCCATTTCGGGGCGTTGCTGCTGGTGGACTCGCCAGCATCGCGCGCGGGATTGCCTGGAGCGGTGTCGACGAGCGAGAGCAACGGACGCTGTAGGGTGCCGGAGGAGAATGAAGCACCGGGTCCACCAACGGAGGATATGGCCATCTGCATCGCTTCGATCGAGGAGATGACGCCGGCCGACGTGGAGCCGCTCGTGCGCGGCAACGTCAATCAGACCATGCAGGAGTACACGCATGTGTTGGTGCTGTCGCCGTCGCCTCGCATGGCACCGCTCACTGCGCGATGCCAAGCGTTGCACGACCAGCGGCGGTTGCGGCTGATACGTGTCGAATTCGCACCTTTTGACGCCGCCGTGATCGAGCGGTTGGAGCAACGCACCCGTCAGGGCACGCGCGCTTTTGCCCGACTGAGCGACGCGTTGCGGCATCGACCGGGCGTTGCCGCCCCGGCACCCGACAGTCGGTCGCACGGGAGAATATCGCTGGGCCGCCACGCCCCGGAGACGCTCGCACACACCCTGCTCACGCTGACGTCGGAGTAGACGCAGCATTGTGGACACCCTTAAACGCCGCTCAACGCCTCCATCTCGGATGCTCGACTTGTGTCCTCATCCATGATCGCCAGAGCCGCACGAATGACTTTGCGCATCTGGGTGGACACGCCCACACTGTGCAACCGATCCGCCGACAACCACTGCCAATCCGCATCGGTCACCTGCTCATCGCCCGCCACTTGCACCCGAAACACCTGCAGCTCCTGCCGGATGTGGGTGAACACATGTCGCACCGGTTGCGATGCCGACTGCAGGTGCACCGGCGGCAACAGGCGGCACAACGAATTCGGCAGTATATCTATCAGCAGCTCGCATGCCGGAGCAGTGGCCGGCTCGGACAGTAGCCACTCGGACGCCAGCCACGACTCCAATCCCTCTGCGCTCCCGTCGCTTCCCTGAACGGGCGGACGGGCGATCACGTTGGGCACTTCCCACAGGCCGGCCAACAGACCGGTGCCCGGACGCTTACGCAACAACAGTTGCAGGCCATCGGAGCTGGCGCGCACCACCACAAACGCGTACACGCGCTCCTGGCGTTGTTTTTTGGTGCTCACCCGCGGCTGAAACGCCGGCATCTCCCCGGCCGTGTTATACGCCCTGCAGAATCGGTGCAACGGACATCGCGCGCAGTCGGCCGCCTGCACCCGCGGCGTGCACACCGTGCTGCCCAGATCGAAGAGCGCCTGATTCCAGTCACCTGGCCGTTGAGGATCCACCAAACGTCGCGCCGCTTGCCACAACGCCTGGCGACAGGCCGCTGTGCCCGACTCGGTCAGACCGCACAGCCGTGACAGCACGCGGGTGGCATTGCCGTCCACCGCCGGCACCGGCTGCCCAAAAGCGATCGAGGCGATGGCGCCCGCCGTGTACACACCAACACCGGGCACTCGCAACAACGACCGCATATCCGACGGCATGCGCCCGTGATGGTGTTGCACCAGGTACCGAGCGCCAGCATGCAGAGCGCGCGCCCGCCGATAATACCCCAGGCCGGCCCACAACCGCAACACCTCCTCCTCGGACGCCTCCGCCAGCGACTGCAGGGTGGGGAAACGGGCCATCCACCGCGAAAAGTACTCCAGCACGGTACCGACCCGCGTCTGCTGCAACATGAGCTCACTGACGTACACCACGTACGGATCGACGGCGGGCGCCGTGGAATGGACGTCCATCGGAGCTGATACTCGGTAACGCCACGGCAGCTGCCGCCCGAGCCTATCATACCACTCTAATAAGGCGGTGCGCACTTGAGGTATATCTTCCAAAGCAACCGGGCCGGAATCGGTCGGCGAAGGGACCGATCCCGACGGGACCGCCGCCCTCCCCTCCACCGCGACGCAGCGTTGCCTTTTGGACGGCAACGCCTCGCTGCTTCCCACATCCTTCTTCTCGACACTCCTCCTATCCAACCCGTTCTTCATCGGATGCCACCCTGCGCCAGCGATCCACGCCACCGCCCGCAGGTGCATGCTCCCCTGCGCCGGCTCAGCGCGCGCCATTCGGCACGAATGCCGCCGCCCGCTCGTGTGACGAAAAACGCGGCGCGTGCGCGGGCATGCGGAATATTCGCACACGCACACACGCATGGGCGCCGTGTCGCGCTTCTCTCGGTCATCCGGTGGGACGCCCTCTCTGTCGGCACCCGATCCGCACCTGGTGATGGGGACAGCGTGGATATCGTGGTGGAACGTGGCGCACCGAGGATATTCTATGGCTGCGCGACTGATCGATCAGTATGTGAGCGGGTTTGAGCGGGTGTTGCGGCCGCTGCTCGGTCGGGTGGATGCGACGGCGGCGCGGTTGGCGCGGTCGGTGTTGTGGATCGACGTGCCGTTGGCGCGCGCTATGGTGTACACGCTGCTGGCGCCGGTGATCTGGAACGCGCTGGCGCGTCTGGAGTACTACACGCGGGTGATGAGTCGGCTGTGCGGTGGTCGACGGCGTTTGGCGTGTGCGCTGTTAGCGGTGTGGATCGTCAGCTTCTCGCTGTATCGCGACGTGATGTTGTTGGAGGGTATGCGGCACACGGCGCTGCAACTGCCGCAGTTCCCGTATGAGTGTTTGCCGATCTGGTTGCGGCATCACCTGTCGTACGCCAGTGTGCACGCGGCCACCCGGGCGGCAGCATATTCTCTGGCGGCCGTCGGCGGGGTGTTGGTGGTGTCGTCGTTTGTACAGCTCGGTTTCTTCGGCACTTTCTTGGGCGACTATTTCGGCATGCTGTTGCCGGCGCGTGTCACCGGCTTTCCGTTCAATACGCTCGAGCATCCCATGTACGACGGCAGTACGATACTGTTCGCGTCGCAGGCGCTGTACGAGGAGAGTCTGATCGGTCTACTGCTGACCATGTGGGTGTTTCTGGTGTATCGAGTGGCGTGCATTTTCGAGGGCGCCTTCACGTCGCGAATTTATCGAGAGGCGGCCGCAGCAGCTACCCCCAAGTCTTTCCGCGACTCACGTTCCAAGATCGACTAATACACACTGGCCCTAAACCCGGTCCACAACACCTCCCGTCCGTTGCGCCTCCAGCTCCGCTTGGCGCGCGTGCTGCACCGCCTCCCAAAAGCTGCGATACGGCGGCGATGACCAGCCAGCCGGATCCACCCGCAACGCCTGCAGTGCCGCATCCACCCTCGGGCTGGTGCCGTAATGCAACGGCGGCGGCTGGTCATTCGGAGCACTCACACCCTGCACCAGCGCCCGCACCACGGCCGCGGCCACTTGTGCGCTGCTCTGGCCATCTTCGGCGCTGCCCATGCGCTCGTGCAGGTAGCGCACGAACGCCGAGTGCAACCGCTCCATCTCACCGTCATACTGCGGCTGGTCGTCCTCGATGGTGCGCGAGCCGCGATCGCGCGCCTGATTGCCGAAACGACCCACAAACGCGGTGCGCACCGGCCCCGGGTCCACGCACACGCACCGCACGCCGAAAGGGTGCAGATAGTAGCGCATGGATTCGGTGAGGCCGGCCAGGGCAAACTTGCTGGCACTGTACAAGTCGCTAAACGGCACCGCGCGCACTCCGGCAGTGCTGCATATCTGTAGAATGGCACAGTGCAAATCGCGGTCCCGTTGTCGTCGGGCCTGCGCGCGCAACAGCGGCGCCAGCGCGTGCACCGTGCGCATCACCCCGAAAAAGTTGGTGTCGAACAGGCGCTGCGCCTCCGCCACCGTCACCTGCTCCACGTTGCCCGACACCCCAAACCCGGCGTTGTTCACCAGCACGTCGATTCGTTGCTGCGGCAGCGCCTCCCGCAGCCGCCAAACCGACGACTCGTCGGTCACGTCCACCTGCACCACCTGCAAACTGTCGGCAGTGCCCCCACGCCCACCGCGCTTCTCCGCCAACCGGGCATACTGCGCCGCCAGATCTCGCAGTCGCTGCTCCTCCTCACCGCCCAAACGTCGCAGCGTGGCCAGTGTGCGGAACAGCCCGCTGCCGGCCAGCATGGCCGCCAACTGCAACCCGATGCCCGTGCTGCACCCGGTCACAACCGCCACCAACCGGTCGTCTTCCGACTGAACGATCGGTTCCAGCGGCCGTAACGCCTCCAGCGCTTCCCCGAAATGCACCGCATCATTCTCTTCGGTGGAGGAGAACATGAGATCGGTCAGGAGGCGTCGGTGATGGAATAGGTGGTTTCACAACACACCCCGAGCCCGACACCGAACGCTCTCTGGACGCGCGCATGGGACGTTGCCGCGCGCCTTCTCGCTCTCCAGGGTCGCAACGAGCCTGCCCTGCTGAGACCGGGGGGCGGCGGCCAACGCTCTCAAAAACCGGAATGGAGGCGGAGCGGGACGGAGAGGCCCGACAGTACGCGGAGGAGTACTGTCAGCTGTTGGAATGGGTGAGTGGACGACTTGAACAGTATGTGCGGCAGGTGCTGTCGGAGGGCGCGTCGGTGCCGGGCGAGCCGGCCGCGGGGGACGGAGCCCGGCACCGGCCCGTCGATGGGCGCGTGGTGGACTATCGTCCACCGAAAGAGGTCGAGAGCATAGTGGGACGGCATTTCCAGTGCTGGCGAGAGGGCGCTACCAGGGAATCTCTCAAGGCTTTGCGGGCGTTGGTGGACGACGTGCTCACCTGGTCGGTGCGCACACAGCACCCGTTCTTTCTGCACCGACTGTTCGCCGGTGCCGATCCCGTCGGGCAAGTGGCGGAGCTCCTACTAGCCACGGTGAACACATCGGCTGACACCTATACGGCCGCCCCGTTCCTGACGGTTCTGGAGCGACGGGTGGTGCAGGCGTTGTGTGAGCGGGTGGGTTGGGAAGGCGGCGAGGGCATCTTCTGTGCGGGCGGTAGTTTTTCCAATTTGGTGGCGATGGCCACGGCGCGGCACGCGCTGGATGCACTGCCGCAAGCAGCGGATCGGCGACCGCGTCTGGCAGTGTTCACTTCGGCGCAGTCGCACTATGGCATTCGGCGCAACGCCGTCCTGATGGGGTTGGTGGACGCGCCCGGCCACGTCGACCGCGACGTGTACCTGGTGCCGTGCGATGCCAACGGCTGCATGGAGGTGGAGGCGCTGCGCGCCATGCTGGTAGCGTTTCGGCGGCAGCGGCCGGACAGCCAGGTGCTGGTGAATGCCACTGCGGGCACCACCGTGCTCAGCGCGTTTGATCCAATTCGGGCCACTCACCGGGTGCTGGTCGAGGCGTTTGTCGACGACGACGACGACGACGACGATGCCGCTGTGGAATCGGAGCGGCAACCGCGCTTCTGGCTGCATGTGGACGGGGCGCTAGGCGGCGCGCTGCTCTTCTCCCCGACGCTTCGAGCGGCGGCGCTGGACGGCTTGGCGGAGTGTGCGGACTCGTTTGCCCTGAGTGCGCACAAGTTGCTGGGCGCGCCGCAGCAGTGTTCGGTGTTGTTGATGCGACAACGCGGACGATTGCACGCCGCGCACTCCGCACGCGCCCAGTACCTCTTCCACGACGACGATGACCAGGACGACGGCGCGGCGCGCTGGGACCTGGGCGATATGACGTTGACCTGCGGCCGTCGGTCGGACGCGCTCAAGTTTTGGATGATGTGGATGTGGCGCGGCGATGCAGGCTGGGCGGCACGGGTGGAGCGCGCGGTGCAGGCGGCGCGGCACCTGGCCCGAGAAGCGAGTCAACGCCACGGTTTCGTATTGGTGGGGCGGGACGCCGAGCGCGAACAGACGTTCAGCCCGCCGTATACCAACGTGTGCTTTTACTACGTTCCGCGACCATGGCGGCAGCGGTGGCGCACGTTGGAACAGATTCGCTGCGATGCCGAGCCGCAGCGCCTCCAGGCGCTCACCGCTGCCATCTGTCGCCGCCTTCGCCACACAGGGCAGGCGCTGCTGAATTATAGTCCGTTGGAGGATCAACATCTGCCGCCGTTTCTCCGCGTCGCCTTGAATAGCCCGTGGGCCGGCGACGGACGACATCGGCGACATCTGCTGGACCTGATTGAAGACGCCGGAGAAGCGTGGTCTGTCCAGCAACCGGCCGCGCCGTAAGCGGCGTGCCGGACGTGCTATCCAGCACTCCTGCGGCGCGGCGCAACATCCAAATCCCACATGGCTTTACCTACGCGCTGTCGCTGCTCTCACTTCAGGCCGAGCAATTTGGCCACAATCTCCAATCCGCTCTGCAGTTGCCAGGCAAAGGTGCCGAGCACGCCAAACGCCATCAAAAAGTGGGCGTTGCGGGCAGCTACATTGCCGCGCAGCATAAACGGTGCCAAGCTGGCCATACTGCTCATCAGCGCCACCAGCGTCAGCCCGGCGTACAGATGCGGTCCGGGGAACAGCTTGCCGGTGCGGGCGAAAGTGTTGCCCATACCCTCAAAGGTGGTGATGGTCATCACCGCCAGGATCACACCGGCCAACTGGTGGTGTTTTTGGCCGGGGCGCTGCGACGCCAGACGCCGCTTCACCTCGCCGTCGGTGGTGGTGCGCAACTGCCGCGCCTGATATCCCAGGTAAAAGACAAACGAAGTGGCCACCAGGAGAACGCCCATGGTGATCGGATGCACCAGGGATAGAGGAACGCTTTTGAAGAGCGCTTTCAAAGTGGAGTCGGAGGTGGGCTCGGCGGCGGCCATGGCCGCGTCTGCCTGCACGAACGCAGCCAGGGCGGCCAGGACGACCGGAAGGGAATCGGCCCCAAACGCGGGCGACTCCGGACGCTCGCGTTCCTGATCCAGCGGTGCCGGCGCTCGATCCGCCTGCAAGCGACACCCGCGCAGGGCAGCGTTCGGCGGACGGGTGGAACGACACCCCGCAACCGGTCTCCCGACGGTGAGCGTGCGATCGGTGGAACGGAGCGCGCTGTACCGCGTCGTCCGCCACTGAACTACCCCCGAAACGAAACCTATCATAGTGCCAACACTGTCGACAGGCTGGCGCGACACGAATGCAATCGTGATCGGGTCACCGAGTGGTCGATGCAACCTCCTCCCGGTGGGTGCCCCGCGTTGTGGAGACGAGACGGGCCTCGCAGGCCGTTCCAGACACCGAACGTGCGGCGTCTGCGGAATGGAGGCGCGCGCGTGCACGCCGAACGTCCCGCGCGGGGATGCCGCGGCCGCTGCGGAGCGAGGCGGTATTGCGGGAAAGTAAGCGAGTCAGCCGTCGATCACCCAGTACTCAGAACATTCACAGCTTCACCTTGTCTAACGAGTACTGTGCGCGCTCTTTATCCATTCAAAAGCTCGGCGCCTTTCCGGCTGACCCCGCCTGATGGCGTTAAATAAACAGACCTAGCAGCCGTTTCAACAACGGCTGTATCGACAGCCACTGCTGGTAGAGCTCGTTGTTCCGCACGACGCTCGTGAGGATCAGCACCGCCACCACCGCGACGGCCAGGCGTCCGACGACCTTCTCGGCCTGGCCGGAGGCGATCAGTCGGTTGACGCTGTTGCGCAGCGAACTCCACAGCTGCCGATCGTCCATGGTATCCAGTTGCGCTTGCAGGCGACGTAACTCGTCATCCACGCGCGTCGATCTGGTGGCGTTGGGCGCGGTCGGCTGGCTCGCCACCGAGGTTGGCGTCGGTGCGGGCACCGCGGTTTTGGGCACCATCGCCGATGTGGACGATACGGCCACCGGGTCGGCGGCCTGTTGTCGTTGTCGTTGTCGTCGCTGTTGTCGTTGTTGCTTGCGGCGATCCGCGCGTTCACGCTTCCGTTTGGCCCTCTCCTCCTGATGCTGGCGATACAGCTGTGATCCCTCGGTCTCCCGGGTGTAAATGCGTTCGGGATCGTCCTCGGTCTCATCCCAGAGTAGCTGCCGCAGCTCGTCTAGTAACACGCTCTTCACCGCCTGGCGTCGCACATGACGCGTTGCCGGCGACTCGCTGTCGCCGCTTCCGTCACCCATCATCTGCCCCACATCGACGTCGTCGTCGTCGTCGTCGCTGTCGTCGTTCTCCTTTAGCAGTGGGAGCAGCTCGTGAACCGCCGCCTCCACCTCGTCGTACATCTTGCAGAAAGCGGCGGCGCGTTCGGCCGGGGTGGCGGCTTCGTAAGCGCGCTCAGCCTCAGCAGTGGGCTCCTCCAAGAACGCTTGCAGGGTTGCATACTGCATCAGATCGGTGTTTCGCAGCGGGTCGTCGGCAGCGATGCGATCCACCCGCTCGATCGCTCGTGCTCGAATGATATCCAGATTCAGCTCCTCCTCGCCGCCCTCTTCGGTGTCCAGCAACCGGTCCAGCAGCTCGTCCGGCGCCAACGTACCTGCAGCCGCATCAGTGGCAGCTTCGCCGGGACCGGAGGGCGTCGTCGATCTCGATGCAGCTGGCGGTGACGGGGACCGCCGTGCTCCTCTCCGCGACTGCCGCATCTGCTGGCGTCGCGCCTCCATCCAGCTTCGCGCCTTCCGCACGGCCCCTCGCGCGCGCACCTTCATCTCGGTGAGGAGTTCGCGCGCTCGCACCGACACGTGCATCCAGCGGTGGTACGTCCACAACGCCGCCTCGATGGTGTAATGCTGACCGAGCAGATACAGTGCCCGGCCTACCCGCCGCAGCCGTATCCACGGCGCAACTGCCGCGCCGTTCGGCGTCGGTGTGCCCGATGCCCAATCGGTCGCACTGCCGGAAGACGCCGACGCTGACCACGTCCCGGCCATGTTCAACGCGTTCTCCCACTCGTCCTCGTCTCTGTGCTGCCCCTCTGCCTCCGGCCTGTACAACGAGGAAACCGCTTCCCAGGGAGTGCGCGCACGGACACCTATGCGCTCTAGAGAGACCCAGGCGCTGCTGATCCCTTGCCACACACGGCGCAACCAACTCGGAAGCGCGCCGGTGACGAACAACGCCGCCACGTACAGACCGAAGAGCACCGTGAGCACCAGCCTCAACAGCGTCGTCGCGCCGCCGGCCGGCATATGCCACACCCGCGCTCGAGGCGGCGGCGGCGGCAGCGCACTCTCCGTCTGTAGCGGCACCAACGCTCGCTCGGTGGAGCCGTCGCGGGGCTTCTCGCGAAAAGCACGCAACCGCCCCGCCCAGCGATAGGACGCCGGCAGCGTCACCGTCACTGACTGAGCACTGGGAGCACCCTGCGCTCGCGCTGCCATCGGCATTCTTCGCATCAGCCTCAAAGGTTTCTCTCCCCGTCCCCGCTCCTCCCGGCGGTGTCCCCCAGGCCGTCGCGCGGTCGCAGGTCGCCCTCCCAGCGCCGGGCCAGCCGGCCACCGACCCGGCCCGGCCACAAACGCGACCGGCACCGCCGCTGAGCTCTGGGTATGGGCGCCCACTCGCATCTGCTCCATGATGCACTGGCGGCTACGTCCCTCTGCGCCGTGCGCCTCCTCGCAACGCCCACGGCATGCTTTCCGCCCGGTTGCACGGCACCGCGTGCAGCGAAAGAGAACGCGGTCGTGTGCCAGCCGCGCCGCCGCTATCTTCCGACGTCTCCCGCTCGGATGAGGGCCGCGGAGGTGCAGCCAGTCCAAAGCTAGAGCTGTTCGCGAGCACTCCACACAACCAACACTCACTGCGTGCACGCGACGAGGCGTTCCGCACAGCGCTACTGCGCTCAACGGATCGATATCCTCAGCGACCATGAGATCACCGGCCACGCCTCACGGCAGCCGGCCTAGGGACGACGACGACGACGAGGAGGAGGAGGAGGAGGAGGACGCTTTAATCGATCAACAGGGCTGTGGCCACTTGTACCGTGAGCTGGAGGAATGCATGGGCGAGAATGACCGCGACTGGAGCAAGTGCCAGAGTCAGGTGCAAGCGCTGCGGCGGTGTTACGAAGCGTGGTCGGCGCGACAACAGCGTGCTGGCGCCGTCCGTGCGACGAGCGGTGAAGCGCAGCGGCAACGTCCACCGTCGCGGTGACCTCTGCCTTCACTTGTCGGATTCGGCCACCAGACTCTCCAGGCGCGGCAGGATCCACTCGCCAAAGTCGACGCCTGCCAGCCACGGGGGACGCGCACGCGATACCGTTTTGCCATCCGCCGTCCTCTCCTTACCGCTGCGCTCGCCTGCACGCATTGCCGTGGTTATCTGCACCGTGCGCGAGCTGCTGGCATCGCCCTTCCCCGACGGGGTGCTGCCGGGTGGGGTCGTCATGTTGCGCTCCGACGTGTGCGTGCGCACGCACGACGCGCACGCCCCCCATGCGTGCCGCTCACCTCCTCTACGTGCGATCCGCATCGGCATCGCTCGACGCCTGTTGCACGCTCATGGCCACGGTGCTCCCCATCAACATCGCTGCCCCGATGGCGCCCAGCCAACCGATGCGCTCGTGCAGAAATGCCCACGCAAACAACGCACTGCACAGCGGTGCAGTGGCGTACAGAATGGCCGCCTCGGTGGGCGACACCTGGCCCGACGTTTGGCCGCGAAACTGCAACCAGGTCACCACCGCCGTGCCCACAATCCCGTTCCACAAACTGCTCAGCGTGTACGCCAGCGCGCCGCGCGTGCCGGCGGCGCGGAAAAACTCCCCATCGCTGAACCGCTGCGGACTGACCAGCAACCAGCACGCCGCCAACACCGCCAGCGCCGCGTTTTCAATAGCCGCCACCGGGTGCATACGCCGACCGCGCACCGCCGGATCCGCCAGGCGCACCACGTAGAGGCCGAACGTGAACGCCGCCATGACCGCCAGCGCCTGGCCTCGCCACTGACCCAGCGCGGCGCCGATGCCGAATGCGTTCACGGCACCGAGCCAGTGGGTGGCGTTCGAGGCGGCGCTGGGATCGTCTACGGCCAGCAGCGCGGTGCCGCTCAGCGCGCCGCCTATGCCTAGCCACGGGCGGGCCGCCGAACGCCCACCGCGTGTGGTGCCCGACGGCGTGCGCCGCTGCCGAATGTGTTCTTGACTGCAGTCCAGTAACGCGGTGAACAAAGTACTCAGCTGCAGCAGAAAACCCACCTGCGATGCCGTCGTGTATCGCAGCGCCTGCAGGTGAAAGATGGTGCCGATAAACATGTACAGCGCCAGCTCCAGGCCGACCCGAACCGCCATGCCGTCCCAGAGCTGCGCCTTTTCACTGTGTCGCCTTCGCCGCCACCAACTCCACCCCAGCGGTGCCGCATACGCCAACGCTCCCACCACCGTCGGGCCGAGATTCACCAGCGCGGCCGACGGGGTGACCTCGCCCAACTGGTACAGGTATCGGATGGAGGGCGAGTACGTGCCCCAGATGAGCGGCACACACGCCAAATAGAGACGACTTTGTGCAGATCCGATCCGACTGCTTTTCATTCGACACAGACGGGTGCGATGGCTGCGGGAACGGAACCTCGCAGGCGAGGTGGCGGATGCGCTGCCGGGCCGCGGTTGCACCGCCCCGCGTCGCGGCCTCCCGGAGAGGAATTCGGTGCGCACTGCCCACGCGCCAAGATGTTCTCGCCATCGTACATCACCGACGATGCATCTCCGATCCCCTGATCTAGTCGCAAGTACCGCATTACAGCCCAGAAACATGCTCCAACCAGTTGCGCCGCGGGTGCGACCTCCCCACCAAACGCCCGCCGCGGCAACGCGGATGGTCGGTGGAGCTGGCCCTGCCGAAGAAACGCTCGCGCGTTCATGGCCCGCTTCCAAGCACTTCTTTCTATGTCCACCCGATCATGACCGAGCGTGGAGTGCCACCAGAAGAGCCGCCGAGTCAGCCACCCGCGGCGGAGACGGAGCCTTATGTGGCAGCGACTGTCGACGCCGGTCAGACCGGGCAACGGCCAGCGGAGGCGGTCGAGGTCCACCACACGGTGGAGGAGGTGGCTCGGCGAGCGCAAGAGACACTCGAACACGCTACGGAGGGGGTGAGGAAAGGCTGGGACAAGTTGAGCACGTACTGGGAGCACTGGTATGAGGAGCACCGCGGCGACAGCGCGTCGCACCCGACGGACGCTGCGGAGGGAGCGGCAGCGGCGACCGGGGAGGGTGGCCCGGCGTCCTCGTTATCTTGGCGCGACTTTTCCACGTTTGTGGCATCCCACGCGCCGGTAGCCGAGTCGTGGCTGCGTGGCGGATCCCGCCCAGCCAACGGCGATGCGGAGGCGACCGGTGCGCTGACAAGCACTGCCAGCGTCACCGGCTCGGCCGCGCTCACCGCGGCGGAGCGGCAAGTTCGCGACTGCATTCGCGGAGGCAGTGCGTCCGAGTTGGAGCAACTCTTCCAGCAGCAGTTTGGTGGCGAAGTGGAGGCGCTGACGGGCAGCGACTCCGCCAGCGCAGTGGTGGACTCGTTTTACGTGCAGCTGGTGCAGCGATATCGATGCGTGTACAACGACCTGACGCCAGAGCGGGCGGTCACCATATGCGGCCGACTGTTTCTGACGCCGACCAGCCTGGCATTTCTCAGCGAGCCCGGCGGCACCGGTGCCTGGGCACCGTCGACCGAGGACGTGGGCGCCGCGACGTGCCCCGAACCGGTGCAGCTGTTGGCGGCCCTGGAGACGGTGGCCAAGGTGCAGCGCGGACGTGACCGTCACATCCGCATCGTGACCGCATCGCAGCAGCAGTACGTGCTGAAAGTGCTGGGTGATGCCAGCGATTTCGAGGCGGCTATCGGCATCCTGGAGCGCACCTGGCGCGCCGCGCATCTGCCCTCGACGACATCATCCAGCACTGCTGCGGACCATAAACCGACGTGATACTCAGGTGCGCTGCGTCTTGTTCACGCATTCTCGAGCGGTCGCCGACTCCATTCGCCGCTCCTGTGGTAGCGTTCGCGTCAGGACATCCACCGCGTTGGCATCGTCATGCGCGGCGGGCTCGACATCGCTCTCCATGGGCACCACGGAGTTGAAATGCTCTCCCAGTTCGTAGTATCGCCGGTGATAGGACAAGCGCAGAACAGGTCGCGGTCGGGAAGAGTCGTCCACCGCGGCCACCACCGGCTCCTCGCCCATGCGCAACACACCGCCGGTCAACACTGCCGGATCGCCGTACACCTCCACCGGCACGCCCAACGCCCGCGCCAGCGCCTGAATCTCCAGCTGCGTGCCCCACGCCGCAGTGCTGCTCATGCGGGCGCAGTACGTCTCGAATGCGCGCTCCTCCGAGGCGTCCGCCTCGATGCCGTGCTCGTCATACGCCACAAAGGGCATAAAGTCGTCGCGATGCTGTCGCATGTAGTCGGCAGCCACGTCGCGCAGAATCCAGACGCGCCCATCGGCATCGACATCATCCGGCCACTCGCGCAGCCTGTCGGCCACTTGCGGGTCCGACACGCGCAGCCCATCGGCCACTTGCGGGTCCGACACGCGCAGCCCATCGGCCATTCCTTCGGGACACGAGGTGTGCAGCTGGTGCGCCACCGCTCGAAACAGGCAGTGGCCATCCGGACGCACCTCCGCCACCCGCAAAGCATACCGCGCCAATACCGCCTCGATGCGGCGGCTCTCTTCATCCCTTTCGGATGGCGCCGCCAACTGTCGCTCTTCGGCAGCGCGTCTGTCGGCGTCGGCCTGCGCACTCGCTTTGGCCAGCTTCCTCCGCTGCTTCTTCGACAACTCGCGCCGTACATAAAACCCCGGCGCCGGGTCTCTTTCACTGTTCATCGCGTCAACCGCCTGCAACGGCACACCTGCTTGTTCCGCCTCAGCCGCTTGTCGCCTCTGTAATTGGTCTTGCTCCATCCTCCAGTCGCGTTCCACCAGCCGCCGCTCCACCTTGTTGCGTCGCGGAATGTTCCGTAGCAGCGCCTCGAACTTGCTCTGCAGTGCCTGCCGTTCCTCCTCATGTCGCTGGAGGATGCGATGAGACTCGGAGTGAGATTCCTCCGGCTGTGCCATCGGGTAGACGGACGCGTCAGCACGGAGCGCCGTTTCTGTCGCAGCGGCGGCGGCAAGCCGGAACGCTCCCCGAGCGCGGTCGATCGGTCGGTCGCGGGCATCGGTCGTGTGGATGGGGGCGCGTCGTGTGTCCGAGATGGACCCACAGTGCAAGGGGGCCACCAAGAACGCCTCCATCGCCCACTAAGCGGAATATGGTCACTGGGAAGAGGAGACACAGTCGCGGAAAGGGCAAGGAAGATGGGGGGAGAGATTCCGGTGCCGGCTTCGAACCGGAGAGGGAGGCGGGGCAGTTGCCAGACACGTCGAACCGGTCGGGGGTATCTCCAGCGGCAGAGAGGCACGAGGCAACCTGTGCGCAACGCGCCGGCCAATTCCGCTTCGCCATTGATCGCGGAGGCACGTTCACGGACGTGTACGCAGAGTTGCCGGACGGCAGTGTGCGCGTGTGCAAGTTGCTGTCCGAGGATCCGGAGCACTACGACGATGCGCCGCGAGAGGGCATCCGGCGCATTATCGAATCCTATACCGGCGTGCACCAAGAGCACGGCGCCATCGACACTTTGCAGATCGAGTGGATCCGCATGGGCACCACCGTGGCCACCAACGCGTTGCTAGAGCGCAAGGGTGAGCGGTGTTGTCTGTTGGTGAGCGCCGGCCTGCGCGACCTGCTGCGCATCGGCAACCAGTCGCGCCCGGACATTTTCGACCTGCAAGTGCGCCGGTCGCAGCCGCTGTACGAGCGAGTGATTGAAGTGGAGGAGCGCGTGCGGGTGGTACCTTCTCATCATGTCGATGGGGTTGCCGACCGCGCGGCGCCCCAGTGGCAGCGCGGACTCACCGGCGACTGGGTGCAGGTGTTGCGCGCGCCGGACCTGTCCGCCGCCGGGCGCGAGCTGGAGGAGGCGCGACGCGCCGGCATCACCTCGGTGGCCATCGCGTTGATGCACTCGTACGCGTTCCCGGACCATGAGCGGGCGCTCGGCGCACTGGCCGAGTCGCTCGGCTTTCGACACGTCTCCCTGTCGTCCGCGCTCACCAACATGAAGAAGCTGGTGGCGCGCGGACAGACGTGCGTGGTGGACGCGTACCTCACTCCGGCCATCCAGCGCTACATCCGCACATTTCGCGCCGGCTTTGGCGATGCGCTGGCGCACACTCAGGTGGAGTTTATGCAGTCGGACGGCGGGCTGTGTCCGGTGGCGGAATTTAGCGGTTACAAGGCGATTCTGAGCGGGCCGGCCGGCGGCGTGGTCGGTTACGCGCGCACCGTGTATCCGCTCACCGCGCAGCTGCGGCACGACGGCCAGCCGTGTCCAGTGATCGGATTCGACATGGGCGGCACCAGCACCGACGTGTCACGGTATGCGGGCCGCCTGGAGCACGTGCTGGAGTGCGAGACCGCCGGCGTCGTCATCCAAGCGCCGCAGTTGGACGTGCACACGGTGGCCGCCGGCGGCGGTTCGCGGCTGTTTTTCCGCGCCGGCCTGCTCCAGGTGGGCCCGGAGAGCGCTGGCGCCAACCCCGGTCCGGTGTGTTATCGGCGTCAGGATGGCCAGCTGGCGGTGACCGATGCCAACGCGGTGCTCGGCCGGGTGCAGCCCGAGTACTTTCCGCACATTTTCGGCGCGTCGGAGCGCCTGCCGATCGATGTGGAGGCGTCGCGAACGGCCATGGAGCGGCTGCTGGCCGAGGTGCACCAGCATTATGGCGAGGAGAAGCGCATGAGCGTGGAGGAGTTGGCGCTGGGGTTTGTGCGCGTGGCCAACGAGGCCATGTGTCGGCCGATCCGCACCATCACCGAGTCGCGCGGGTACGATCCGTCTGCGCACGTGCTGGCATGCTTCGGCGGCGCCGGCGGCCAGCACGCTTGCGCCATCGCCAAGACGTTGGGCATGCGCACGGTGTTCATCCATCGCTATGCGGGCATCTTGTCGGCGTACGGTATCGGTTTGAGCGACTCGGTGGAGGATGTGCAGGCGCCGTGTGCGCTGTGCTTGCCCGATGACGGGGCGGAGGCGCGGCGGCGTCTGGACGAGCTGTTGGCGGCGGGCGAGCGGGCGTTGCGACGCCGCGGCATTCCGCGGGAACGCCTGCATCACGAGCGCTTTCTGCACTTGCGGTTCGAGGGCACCGATGTGGCGATGATGATTGCCGAGCCGTCCGATGGCGATTACGTCTCGGCGTTCCGTCGCGAGTACCAGCGCGAGCACGGCTTCGTGCTGTCGAACCGGCGAGTGCTGGTGGATGATGTGCGCGTGCGCAGTGTCGGCACCAGCGGCATCGCCGGGGAGCATGGGCTGCCGCCGCCCAAACGCCCGAAAGCGTCGGGAGCGGTGGAGCACGCTCCGCAGCCGGAGCCGGTGGCCCGAGCGCGCGTCTATTTCGAGGACGGCTGGCACGAGCGCACCAGCGTCTACGAGTTGTCGCGTCTGCAAGCGGGCGACCACATGGACGGGCCGGCGCTGCTGTTGGATGCCGCCGGCGGGGTCACCATTCTGGTCGAGCCGGATTGTCACGCGAAGCTGCTGCCCGACCGCACCGTGCAAATACAGGTGTCGCCGGCATCACCACGCGGAGACGCCGCCGCTGCAACCGATGCGGTGGAAGAGCCAGTCGACCCGATCCAGCTGTCGGTGTTTGCGCACCGCTTCATGGGCATCGCCGAGCAGATGGGACGCACGTTCCAGCGCACGGCAGTGTCCACCAACATCAAGGAGCGGCTGGACTTTAGTTGCGCGCTCTTCGATGCGCGCGGTGGGCTGGTGGCCAACGCGCCGCACATCCCGGTGCATCTGGGCTCGATGCAGGACGCGGTGCGGCAGCAGGTGGCGCTGCAGGGGGATCGGTGGCGACCGGGCGATGTGCTGCTGACCAACCACCCGGCCGTGGGCGGCACGCATCTGCCGGACATCACCGTGATCACCGCCGTGTTTCACGGGCAGCGACAGCCGGTGTTCTATGTGGCCAGCCGCGGCCACCACGCCGACGTGGGCGGGCTTACGCCCGGCTCGATGCCGCCCTTCTCGCGACATCTGGACGACGAGGGCGCCGCCTTCACCTCGTTCAAAATCGTCGACGACGGTCACTTCCAGGAGCAGGGCGTATCCGAGGTGTTGCGACGCGCGGGATGCCGCTGTCTGCGCGACGTGCTCAGCGACCTGCGCGCCCAGGTCGCCGCCAATCAGCGCGGCATCACCCTGATGGAGTCGCTGGTGGCCGAACACGGACTGCCGACGGTGCAGCGGTACATGGTGGAGATTCAGCGCACGTCGGCGGGTTTTGTGCGCACCATGATCCGCGAGCTGTGCGCTGCCCGCCGGACATCCACCAACTCGTACGAGCTGTCGGCGGAGGATCGGATGGATGACGGCTCGCGCATCTGCTTGCGCGTGCGTCTGGATCCGCAACACGGCGGTGCCGAGTTCGATTTCCACGGCACTGCACTCCAGGTGGTCGCCAACTGGAACGCACCGCGCTCGGTGGCCGCCTCGGCCATCATCTACTGTCTGCGGTGTCTGGTGCGGCAGGACGTGCCGTTGAACCAGGGCTTTCTGGACCCGGTACAGATCCGCATACCGTCGGGCTCGCTGCTGGACCCTCGCGACGGGGCGGCGGTGGTGGGCGGCAACGTGCTCACCTCGCAGCGGGTCACCGATGTGGTGTTGCGGGCGTTCGGCGCCTGTGCGGCCAGCCAGGGCTGCATGAACAATTTGACGTTTGGCACACGCGATATGAGCTACTACGAGACCATCGGCGGGGGCAGCGGCGCCGGGCCCGGTTGGCACGGCGAGAGCGGCGTGCAAGTGCACATGACCAACACGCGCATGACCGACCCGGAGGTGCTGGAGTTGCGCTACCCGGTGCTGCTGCGGCGTTTTCAGCTACGCGATGGGAGCGGCGGGGCGGGGCAGTGGCGCGGCGGCGAGGGCGTGCTGCGCGAGCTGGAGTTTCTGCAGGATGACATGCAGGTGAGCATTCTGTCGGAGAGACGAGTGTTTGCCCCGTTTGGTATGGCCGGCGGCGAGGATGGTGCGTGCGGGGAGAACGTGTGGATTCAGCGGGCAGCGCCGAATGGTGGCCATGGCGGCGAGGAGTCGTACATCAACATGGGCGGCAAGCAGTCGGTGACCGTCAAGGCCGGCGACCGCATCCGCATCGGCACGCCGGGCGGTGGCGGGTACGGCCCGGCGCCAAAATGAGTTTTGGCTCCTCTCAGGCGATGCCACTGTATTGGTGGAAGCGGAGATAGTCGCGGTGCAGCTGTCGGGCCAGTGCTTTCCACGGCCCGCCCAGCACTGCCACCGCGTATTCCGCTTGCGCCTCGTCACCCAGCGCGTACAGCTCGAACAAGATAAAGCGCAGGCAGCGCTCCGCGCGCCCACGCACGGCGACCACCTCGGGGGGCGCGTCCGCAAGCGCCGCAACCCGCTGACGCACCTGCCCGATCCACTGCACGTAATCGGGCAGCAGCAGGTGCACCACTGGCCGCAGTGTCGCCTCTTGATTGTGCAACAGGGCGTACATCAGCCGACGCACCGCCGGATGGTCCGGATAGCGCGCAGTGAGGCGGTGCGCCAGCGCCAACAGCGGATGGCAAAGTGCCCCGGTGCCATCCACCCGCGCGCGACTGCACACCGTGGCCAACTGGGCGGCGGCAGCGATGAGTTGGCAGGACGGATGCACGGTTATGGGCAGGGTGTGCTCGGCCACGCCGGTCAGTAGCTGCGCCAACAGTGCCCGACGCCGCAGCTGGCGCCGCTCCACCAGTCGCCGCAGCACCTCTACCAATCGACACAGCGCGTGATCGGCGGGTATCGACGCGGTGGCCCCCGCGTCGTCGTCGTCGTCGTCGTCGTCGTTGCGCATCGTTACGGTCATCGCGGCCGCATGTCGGAACAGCTGCAGCACCCAGACGGTGTCGCGGCGCGAGTGCGTCTGTAGCCGCTCCGCCAGGCGCGCCTCCACCCAGGCGCTGTCGCGGGTCTTGCCCGCTGCAGCGGCCGCGGCCACGGTCACCACGAAATACAGCAGCGCTGGCAGCACGGAGTGAATTGTGGATGCGGATGCACGCCCCAGCTCCACCTCCAGCAACTGCCATATCGCGCGCACCATCCAGGACGGCGCCGACGACACCATGCACTCGATCCACTTTTGTGCCTGCTGCATGGCCAGCGCGCTGCGACTGCGAATCAACGCTTCCATCAGCGATGCCAGCGTGAGGCCGGCGGCCCGTGTTGCTCGCGGTGAGGGACGCGGCCGCAGCTGCTCCCAGGCGATGGTAGTCGCATCGTCAAGTGCAACCGCAGGCACACGAGCCGCGCAGGCGTGCAACTGCATGGTGACGCATCGCTCGGCCTGTCGCCCGTCCACCGCCGCACACATGCTCGCCCACGCAGACAGCAAACGCGGCCGGCAGCAGAGGATGTCGTTCCTGGAGGTGGCATCCTGCAGGGCGCGTTTCCCAACGTGCCGCAACCACCGCCGGAGAGAATGCCGCCCGGACGGCTGCCCTGCAAGCAGCCCACCGGGCAGAGGTGCCACCACGGCGGCCATGCAGGTGGCCAATACCGGATCGTATCGCAGTCGACGACGTAGAGAGCGCCACTCGCGACGCTCCCGCGTCCATCGCTGCCACATCGTCGTCAGCAATTCCGGGCCCGCCAGCCGCACCACCAGCTGCACCCAACCGGGATAGGCTTGCCAGAAGCGCTCCGACTCCACCGCGACCGACATCTCCATCGCCGCCTGCAGCGCCACCTCGATGGCATCGGAATATAAGGCCCGAAAGCGCTCCCGTTTGCGGGCCACCAGCGAGGCCAGGCGCAGCATCGCCCGCATGCCGTCCGGGAGGCACGACGGCTCGCCGGTCATGGATCGCGAATTTCGCAGCAGGCGCGCCAGCAGCTGCGCGCCGACCTCGCGGCTAGCGCCCGTCACCGCGGGCATGTGCGCCAGTAACTGCAACCACGGTCGACTGCACAGCGCCGTGGTGTCTGCGACCGCCGCGCATCGCACCAGCACGTCCGCTGTATGCCAGACGGGGCACAACACTTCCGTGTCCTCGGCGTCGTCGTTGCTTTTTGGCTCTGCCCGCACCGCAATATCCCACACATCGGCATCCTCTAAAAAGAGCTGCCGCGAGGCGGCGTCCCGCACCGCTTGTTGGATGGCCAGCCGAAGGACTCGTTCATCTCCGTTACTGTCCGCCAACCGCAACGCGGCGACGGTGAAGCCCGCGCCCGCCTCGCCAGACCCACGCTCATCGAGCGACAGACGATCGAGTGCTGTTCGCTCGTGCGCACATCCGGCCCGCACCGCATGCCATCGGGCCATCAGCGCATCTTCAAACACGCCGTCGGGTATGGTGGCGATATCCGGCGGCGGCCGAGGCGCACTGGATCCAACACTGGTTACAAACGCCGTCAGTGCCCAATGCGCTCGGCACACGGCGGCGGCGGCAGTGACGTCCGCCTGCTCTCGCAACCGCTGTCCGAGTTGTTGCAACGACTCGGCCACCGACTCCAGGTGCTTCGCCTCGCTGGCGACACACTCTCTCGGCAGATTCTCCGCACACAACACCAGCAGCCGCCACAACAGCTTCTCTCCCCCTGTGCTCGCTGGCGCGCGAGCATTCGCGTCCATCGCGGATCGCACGGCGGTTTGGAGCGTGCGCACCGCTTCGGCCGGCGCTAGCATGGACACGCCCCGCGCCACTGCCCGATCGCAGTCGGCATGCCATTGCAACCATCCGTGCGCATCGCTCGCCGCGATGCCACACAAAAACTTCACCAGGGTGGCACCCTCTCGCGCCACGAACACCTCTTGCAGCAGACTCGTGCGGAACTCCAGCGACGCACTCGCCATCCCCCGCTCCCCTCCGAACACCCGTCGCATGATGCGTTCATCCAACAGCGGCTGCACCGACAAGCGCGCGACGAGGCGCGCCGACAGCGGCAACCGTCCAACATGGAACACCACGCGCTTCAACGCTTCTATCACCGTTTCCTCGTCGGCAGCAGCGGCATCCAACCGCGAATACATTCGCAGCCGATCCGCAGCCCTGAGCACCGTCTCCCACAACGCGGTCTCCGCGTCCGTCGACAGCGGTGGCATCGCCGTCATCGAGTCCAGACACGCCACCAAGAACGCCCGCATAGAGGCGCGGTCACGTGGTTCAGCCGCCGCGTCGACCGCTCGTCGTGGGCGCTTCAGGGCCACCGCTCCGGCCGTGCCAGTCTCCTCTGCCGTCAACAGCTCCGGCGGCGCCAGCCGTTCCGCCCCCAGAATGAACGCCGTAGATATCGCGGCGGCGGCGGCAGCAGCAGCGGCATTTGCGGCCCCCCTTGGTGGATGGGGATTTCGCTGGTCCGGCGCTGACAGCTCGCCATTCCCCGGGGGTCTCTCTCTGTTGCTCGCAGCCGGGCCCAGCCCGAGCATCTCCCACAGCAGCGCGGCCAGCGACCTGCCCGTTTCTCCCTCCGTGCGGGAGCTCGCGGCGCCAGCGGCTTCATAGAGACGATCCACCACCGACCGCAACACCCGATCCACCGATGCGTCTCGCGGTTGCAGCGCCGCCAGCGCAACAAACAGCCCGTCCGCCCCGCCGAAAAGCTCATGCACGCGCTGCGCATCGGCCGCGAGCAGCTCCTTGTGTGCGGCCCATCGAGTGCACAAGGCATCCACGCCGGCAGAACGCTCCCCATGCCATCGAGTCTCCGGGTCGGCCGCCGCAAAGGCGCGCCTCGGCAGCAACACCGCCCGCAGCAACTGGAGCAGGTCGAGGTGGGTCGGCTGAAAGGTGTAACTGCAGAGGCATCGACGCATCACCCGCAGTGCCACCAACTGCAACTCCTGCGCAAGCGGGAGAGACACGGGCGCATCGCGTTCCAGGTGTAGGGCAGCTGCCACCGGCACCGTCGGTTCATCCTGCTCGTCCTGCTCGCGGCGATCGACCGCCATCTGATCCGTCACCGACGGCGGCAGCCGACCCTCCATTCCCGCTGCCAATACCGGCACAAGCGATCGCGGCAACGCCACGCCGTGCGCATCACCCAACTGCCGTAACAGTTGCTCCAACAACCGCATAAAAGAGAGATAGTGCTGCCCGGACCGCACCGCGCCGCTGTCCTCGCCGTCGTCTTGCCTGGACGGCAGCCGCCGCCCGTCCAGCAGATCCCGCAGCACATCCAATACCAGCTGCAGCGCCTCACGTTCCGCCGCCGGAATGAACCAGGCCACTCCCTCGTGCGGCTTTCGACTGGCCATGCACCGCAGGCACGCCAGCCGTCGCTCCAGCGGGGTGTCTCGTCGCGACGCCAGCCGCTGTACCTCTGTGAAATGAGCTGGCACGTCCATGGCTCGTCGGTTTATCCTAGCGCTATCGGAGTATGGGCTTCATACGACGACTACTGTGCTGCATGCTCCTTCTGACCGATGGTAGCGCTTCCCTGCCTCTGTCTCGGCCACCAGGGGTACCGAACCGAAGGTGCCGTCGTCGTCGCCGCGCGATGGCGCGTGGCCCGACACCTCCGATGTGCGTGCTTTCAGGTGCTCGCCGATGAGAAGGGCTCCGGCAAGGGCGACTCAACATCCTTACTCAGCTGCAACACCTGTTTGCAGTGCTCCAGTTGTGCCGCCTTCTGCCGAGCGTCTTCCAGCACCACTTCGGGAAAGCCGGCCATCTCGGCCACGTGGATGCCGAAGGAGGTCTCACTCGGACCCGGACGCAGCTCATACAGGAACACCAATGGACCGGTGGCATCCCTGCTGCTCCCGGTCTCAGGTGGCCGCTGCTCGGCGGCAACGTGATAGTTGTGGACGGTATCCGGTGGCAGGACGGCCGCCAATTGGGTGAGCTCGTGAAAATGCGTGGCCACCAGCGCCAACGAGCGCCGTCGCGCCAGCTCCTCGCATATCGCCGCCGCCAGACCGTATCCGTCTTGGGTGCTGGTGCCGCGGCCGAGCTCGTCGATGATCACCAGGCTGTTGCGGGTGGCGTTGCGGACGATGGCGGCCGCATCGATCATCTCCGCCATGAAGGTGCTCACCCCGCGCGTCTGTTGATCGCCAGCGCCCACCCGCGCCAGAATTTGGTCCACCAGCGGTATCTGCGCGTGGCTGGCCGGCACGAAACTGCCCACATGCGCAAGCAGCACGATCACGCCCACCGAGCGTATGGCCACCGATTTGCCACCCATGTTCGGTCCGGTGATGATGGCGAGGCGGCCGGGCGAGGACAGATCGACGTCGTTGGCGATAAAGCCCTGGCCGGCGGGCAGCCAGCGCTCTACCACCGGGTGACGGGCGCCGCGCAACACCAGCCCCGGCGGGTCGGCGGTGGCGACGACGTCGTCCGCTGCTTCCAGCAGGTGCGGCCGGCTCCACTGCTGTGTGCTGGCCACCACCGCCAACGCCACCAACACGTCCAGTTCGGCCACCACCGCCGCCAGCTCGCTAAAGCACGGCAGATACGACCCGAACAGTTCCAGCGCCCGTGCGCGAATACCGCGCTCCTTGTCCTCGTACCACGCGGCCGCATCGGCGTACCGATTGCTGAGGTGGCGTAGCGCCGGTGTGGTGAAGCGCACGCCATCCTTGCGGGTCTCCAGCACCAAATACTGCGGCTGGTTCCGGATCAGCACTTCGTCACGACGCGACACCCGGAGCGAGTACCCCAGCCCGTCTTTGCGATCCAGCTTGAGGCGATCGAGTCCCTGTGGGCCGGCGCCCTTCAGGCCCAGCGCACTGCACGCCTCTTCGTAGGCGTCACCGATGCGCGCCAGCACGGTATCCATCTCGGCGCGGATGTCGCCGAGCTCTGGATCGGCGCCCGGGTGCACGACGTACTCGTGATTGGCGATGCGCTCCAAATCCACATACTTTTCCACCGTCGCCGAAAACGACTCCAGGCGCGCCGACAGCCGCTGCAACGGCCGCCCGATATCCGACTCCAGTGCCTCACAGGCCGCAGCATGCGAGGCGCAGCCGTCACGCACGCCCTCCTCCAGGGCACACGACAGCGACGGCAACCGCACCGCCGTCTGGTACAGCAACACCACATCGCGCAAGGTGCCGCGCTTGGAGGCCAGGCGGCGGCAGAGTGACCCCAAATCAGGCATCCGCTTCAGGTGGTCCTCGTGCAGGCTCTGCCGCATCAGCGCGTCCACGCAAAGCAACTCCACCGCGTTCAGGCGCCGCTCGATGCGCGTCCGGTCTTGCAGCGGTTGTGCCAGGTACCGCCGCAGCAGCGCCGCGCCCATTCGCGTGCGACACCGATTCAACAGCGCATACAGCGAAGTGTCGTGACCGCCATCGCCACTCGTGCCGCCAATGCCGCCACCTTCGTCTCCGCGGAACACGTTCAAGGCACGCAACGCGGCCGCGTCCAGCCTCATAAACGACCGCAGCGACAGTTCGCCGATCACAAACTGCTGCCACTGGGCCGGATCCTTGGTCAAGTCCAACAACCGAATGCACGCCGCCAGACAGTCCCGGGACACCCCGCAAGTGGCCGGATCCACCATTCCAAAGGCAGATGCGGAGAACGGAGCGCGCTGGCCCTCGACAACCGACACTTCCGCGGCCGATGGCGCTTGCTGGTCTCGGCGGGCCAGCAGCGCCACCTCCTCCTCCAGCGCGGTGCTGTGAAACACCGACCGCGGCGCACAGGTCAAGCTGACGGTGCCCAGCGCCTCCGCCAACGCCTCCAGTTGCCGCAACTCGTATCCAGTCAAGTCGGACGCACACACTGCCCACTCGCGTGCTCCGGTCTGCAAGACGACGCGTTCCAGCTGATCCAGCGCCCACTCGCTCAACACCTGACCGGCATCTTGCAGCTCGCACACCAACAGCTGCCGACTTGCCGGGTCGCCGTAACCCAGACCGATCACTCGATGCATACCGCCGCTGCCTCCAACATATACGCCGGTGCAGCCTCGCGACGACGCACCGGCACTGTTGACACAGCGCATCGCCAACACCCCGCCCTGCCCTATCTCCGTCGCCAACAGCCGCTGGTCGCCGCTCGGCGCCCCTTCCAGTTCCTCATCCGGCGGCCGCAGACCCCACACCGCCAACACGCCCTCAGCCGCCGTCCCGGCACCCCAGGCGCTCAGCCTCCACTGCCGCGCCAGTCGTTGCGGAATTCCGCGCGCCTCCCCACCAGCACTCCCGGCCGCGGCCAACACCGGGCCGCGGGTGTACGCGGCCACGGCCTTGCCGCGTTGCAACGCAAGCCACACCACCTCGCGCAGTTGCGACCGCTGGGCCGCACCCCAACGCACCGCGTACAACACCGTCGGTCGCCCGGCACCACCCAGCTCGAGACGCAACGCATCCGTGCACACCGCGTGAGGCAACCAACTCGGGTCGCCCAACACACCCACCGTTCCCTCAGCGCCGCCACTGGTGCCATCCAACGATACCATCAGCAGCACCTCGCGCAGGCGTTGCCCACCGACCGCCGCGTCGCACCCCACGGCCTCGCCCAGTCCCGTCACCAACTCCTTCGCGAACGCCTCCCCACCCAGGAGTTTCCATAGGCTGCTCTCCTCGGCGGTGGTCATGCCGAGGTCCACCTCTCACGGTGCCGTCGACGGGAGCGTAACGCGCGCCTTCCGAAACGTTGCGAGCGCGCCATCTCGGTCGGGCGCATCGTGCGCGGCCTCCCCGCCCCGGTTCGGGCAGCGGTCCGCATCACGAATGAACACGTTGGCGTTAGACTTGTCTGGAGTTCATGTCCGGTAGGGCAGTGGGCAACACGTTTCAAGATGCGGTGCGGCAGGCGATTCAGCGAGCACGACAGCGGGGTGTGCTCTACTCGGTGTCGACGCGGGCGGAGGTGTTGCGCGATGCCGGCGTGCCGTTCTTGGTGCGGGTGGTGACGGCGTCTCGTGATGTCGGCCGAGGCCCGACAGCCCATTCGGCGTCCAATGCTACAGCAGCGGGCACGAGCGACGCGTTGGCTATGGCAGCGCAGGCGGCCACCTCGCACACCTCCGAGAGAGCGTTTCGGAACCCGTTCTTGCCGTACGATCCGGAGATGCACGTGGCCGACGTGCCACCGGAGCGTGTGTGTCTACTGAACAAGTTTCCGGTGGTGGACGGACACCTGCTGATCGTCACTCGCCTCTTCCAAGAACAGACCAGTCTGTTGCAGGTGGAGGACTTTGCCGGCTTGTGGCATTGTCTGCGTCAGTATCCGGGATTGGCGTTTTACAACTCCGGCAAGGTGGCGGGCGCCTCGCAGCGGCATCGCCACCTGCAGCTGATACCGGTGACGCCTGAATCCGATATACCCATTGACGCGGTAATGCGGCAGGCGGCCGGCCGGCGCGAGGAGGCGTCGGGCTGTTTTCAGGTGGCCGCCTTCCCGTTTCTGCACGCGGCCGTATGGACCGCCGAGGTGACCGCGGCGCGTCGAGAGGCAGACATCAGCACCGGGGCGGAACTGCACGCGCAGTACCTCAAGTTGTTATGGCATGTGGCGGAACAGGCCGGGGCACATCGCTTCGGGGAGCGGGACGTGTCTGGCGATGTCAAAGAAGCGCAACCATTCCCCTACAACCTGCTGCTGACGCCGTCGTGGATGCTGTTGGTGCCGCGGCGCCTGGAGGCCTGCCACGGCATCAACGTGAATGCTTTGGGTTTCGCTGGCTACCTGCTGGCCAAGACCACCGAGCAGCTGGAGTATTTGCGACGCAGAGGTGCTCTGCACGTGTTGTCCCAAGTGGCCTTCGAGGCGGCGAGTGCTGCGGAATCCTGCGCGCAGTCGCGATAAACGTGTGCTGCTTATCTCTAGGTGCAGAGATATATATATGCGTGTGTGTGTGTGTGTGATTCATCGACGTATTGCTGCGACGTCTTCACGGAGTCTGGTGCGGTGGACGTCGCGATGCCCCATCACCACTTTTCGCGAACCCGCATGTGTCGCTGCTGCGCGGTCCCCGCCGCAACACCACATCGTCGCGCCCCGTGCACGGGCCGCGGGCGGACGCCGGTGTCTCGGTTCGGCGGACGCCAGACGAACAGGAGCCATGAGCAGCGTCGTGAAAGGTCACGACCGAGTTGTGGCCGCTAGAGCGACTCCCAATCGGAGTGGAGACGTATCTGAAATGGTTACAGTGGCGGCCGCGAACGGTTGGGAGGCAGGCGACGTACCGAGGACGGGTGCGGGGCTCGGCTCTGTCCATCGCGGGCAGGACGCCGAATCCAACGACTCCTCCGATTCGGAATATGATCCTGTGGGCGACGTGCCGCTGCGCTGGTACGACGGGTACGATCACGTCGGTTACGACTTGGAGGGCGCGCGCATCGTCCGCAAACGTCCGCCGTCGGCGCTGGAGCGATTGGCGGGCACCGAGGCGGCTGACGACTGGCGCGTGTTATACGACGCCCGGAGCGGCAACGAGATTCGCCTGAACGATGACCAGGTGGCGTTGTTGTTGCGGCTATGCGAGGGTTCTTCTGCCGGCGGCGGCGGCGACGTCGGCGGCGGCACAGAAGAGGTCATCGCTTGGGCGCCGTCGCAGCCGCACCCGCTGGACAGCGCCACCGAGTCGCGCCGTCGCTTCGAGCCGTCGCGGCACGAGGCGCGCCAAGTGGCCTACTTGGTGCGCGGGCTGCGTGAAGGCCGCATCCGACCGATGCGGGTGCTGCTGCGGGAACGAGAGGAGCAACGGTCGCTGCGTCGATACCACTACGACCTGTGGGGTGGCGAATCGGAGGAGGCGGCAGCCGACGCGCCTCTGAGCAGAGCCGCTCGAGCGCACCAGACTCGTCGGTTGCCGCCGCCCAAGCCGCTGCCGCCCGGACATGCCGAGTCGTATAATCCGCCGCCCGAGTATCTGCCCACCGATGGCGAGGCGGAGGCGTGGCGCAAGGCCGATCCCGAGGACCGGCTGTTACCGTTCTTGCCGCGGCGCTATGCATCGTTGCGGCAAGTGCCGGCGTACGAGCATCTGTTGCGCGAGCGTTTCGAGCGCTGTCTGGATCTGTATCTGTGTCCGCGGGTGCTCAAGTCGCGCGAACGCATCGAGGACCCGGCGACGTTGCTGCCGCCGCTGCCGGACCCGCACGAGCTGCGTCCCTTCCCGTCGGCGGACCGTTTGCGTTACGTGGATGCGGCGGCGGCGGCGGCGACGGTGCCGAGTCGTCTGCGCGCTGTGGCGGTGTACCCGGGCAGTGGCCAATGGCTGGCCACCGCCGCCGAAGACGGGCACGTGCGGGTGTTTGATGTCATGAGCGGCTGCTTGCTGCAGCGTTGGAATGTGGCGGAAATGTTATGTGGGGCGGGATACCGACCCGATGCGGGGAGCGGAAATGCAGCCGGTGGGGAAACCGCGGCAGCGGTGGCGATGCCGGTGGTGGATGTCCGGTGGATACCGGCCGCCATATTCGGCGATGAAACGGCGGCGACTTTGGATGCGCAGAGCGTGCAACACCCGCCGTATTTAGTGGCAGCTTGTGACGCGTGCGTGGTGTTGTTCGCGGTGCCGTTGCCGGCGACCACGCTGGCACCCGACAGCGTCGATGACCGCCTCACCCACGCTGACACACCGGTGGGCGAGGCGCCTCCCGGTGTCGAGTGGCAGATGCATGATGATGTCGCCCTCGGCCGGCGCTTCCTGCTGATTCGCCATCCGCAGCGCGTGCGCCGCCTCGAAGTGCACCATCGCGGCGATTACCTGTCGGCGGTGGTGGGCCATCACGCCGCCCGCACCACCGTCTACATTCACCAGCTGTCGCGACGCCGCTCGCACATTCCCTTCCGCAAACGCCTCAGCACCGTGCAGTGCACCGCCTTCCACCCGAGCCGGCCGTTCTTCTTCGTGGCCTCGCAGCAGCACATTCGGGTGTATTCGCTGACGACGCAGAGCCTGGCCAAGCGGTTGCTGCCAGGCGTGAAATGGATCTCGTCGCTGACGGTACATCCCGGCGGCGACCACGTGCTGTGCGGCAGTTACGACCGGCGGTTGTGCTGGTTCGATTTGGACGCGGGCGAGCGGCCGTACCGCAGCATGCACAACTTCGACCGGGCCGTGCGGGCGGTGGCCGTTCACGACGCGTTGCCGCTGTTCGCGTGCGCCGACGATTCCGGGAGGGTGCACGTGTTTCACGGCACCGTTTACGACCGTCTGGACCAGGATCCGTTACTCGTGCCGCTGTGCACGATGCGCGGCCACCAACCGGTGGATGGTTTGGGCGTGTTCAGCGTGGCCTTTCATCCGCGGTTGCCGTGGCTCTTCTCGGTCGGTGCCGACGGCCAGTGCGTGTTGTGGGTAGAGCGAGGGTGAAGGCGGGGATGGGAGTGCCGATAAAGGAAGAGAGAGGAGAGGGGGCAAAACGGCCGCGATCCTCATCCCCCGTCGCACTTTCCATACAAAAGTTCGCGCACGCGCTCCTGTCTGCAGTATTCAGTGCGTGTCGGCTTCGGCCCAGGCGTTCTCGGCACGCACCTGCTCTTCCTCCTCGGGCGTGAAGTCGTTCTCGATGTTGAATGCCGCTCGGATCTGCTCGGGCGTCTTGCCACGAATCATGTCAGCGATATGGCGGCAGCACAACTCCAGCAAGTCGGGAATGTCCAGAAAATTCGCTGCCAGCGTCAGCGAGAAGAGCAGACTCTGATCCACCCGAAGAAAGTCCCGGTCCCACTGCACCTTCTCCTCCTTGGGCCGATCGGCTTGCGCGTGGTAGCGACAGTACTCGATCACCTTGGCGAGCGTCTTGGCATCGATGTCCTCCAGCGGCACCGCCGAGTCGTCCTCGTCGCCCACAAACTCTAGCATGTTGCGGATGAACGCCGACATTCTGGCGGTGCTGTCCTCCACCGTGAACACCGTGCCCTCGGCCGACCGCAGCCGAATGGCGCGCTCGGTCGGCGCCGCCGATGCCCTCGGCAGAGGCGCCGTCGTCGCTTCCGCCTTAACGTCGACCGGCGCGCTGTTGTCGTCGTTGTTGTTGCTGGTGCCCGCCGCCGCGCGCGATGACGACGCGGCCGCCGCGGCACTCTCTCCCGCCTTTTTCTTAAACGACTTGCGCACCATGGAAGCGAAAAAGAGGCACGACTCGTGACGCTGCAAGCCCGCTGCACGAAGAGCTCTCCCTTTGGGGGAGGGAATCGTCGCCGCACCGCTCCCTCCGAGCGGCCGCAACCCACCGGAGCGACCGAAACGGCACCCGTTGTCGCGATGCCGCGCAGCGCCCGACCGGGAAAGCGCGACGAGAGGCAGCGGACGTGGAGATTTCTCGTGGCATGCGTCTCCTCTGTTGCGCGCTAGGATGTGCGACTTGGCTGCGCGGTGATAGCCCTGCTCAGGCAGTCGGACTTTATGGCCACGGCGGCCAAAGTGTCTACACGATACACCCGGCAGTCTACTCGCCATCCCACCTGCATCCTACTTCGCAGTCCCTATTTCACTATTCATCGGGACACATGAGGCTGGCCCGCGTATCCGCCCCGGTGCGGGTGTTGGTGCCCTTGGCGTCTGCGCGTTTGCAAAGGCGGGACTGCACGAAGGGCTGCAGCAGCGCATCGGTCCAGTCGCTGTTCTCGATGTCCTTCACCTCCAACACGGTCTCCGTCCAGTACGTCGACTGCAACAAGGCATCGTGCAGGATGGCGTCCCGCAGCACCGCCTGTTCCAGCGAGGCACCGGTGAGGTTGGCGTCGGTGAGGTCGGCTTCGGCCAGGTCCGCCTTGAAGAAGCGCACCCTCGACAAGTCCGCACCACGAAAGTTGGTGCCGCGGCAGCGGGAACCCGAGAAATCCATCCCGGCGTACTTGCCGTCGGACATGTCCATGCCCGACAGCTGCTGCCCGGCGTAGTCCAGGCCGCCGCCGGATATAGCGTGCGCGGCTGGCGGGGACGCCTGCGAGAGGTAGGCGCTGGCGAGCACGGCGCAAGCTGCCTGCGTCAGCGGGAGCCACGGATGCGGCGCCGGTGAGGAGAGTGCGCAGCGCGTAGGTAAACGAGCGCGTGGACAGTGAGTGGACGGGGGAGGCAGTGGCGCGAATGCGGGCCGCAAGCCGCTTTTGCCCCCTTGCCTGCGTGCAACGGACTCCCCGCCCCGCCGCGGCAGACCGCCGCTGATGAACAAACAGCGGCGACGCGAAACGTCCCGCAACTCCATGCTCCCTGTTCAACTTGCGCTGTTCGCGGCTGCACTGGTTGCACCCGCTGGCACCGCGGCCGACCCGCGCAGACGCCCGTGGTGCGCGAGCGCACTGCGCAGACGTTCTCCCCGCGAGACGTCCGGTTCGCGGATTCCCCCCGACGCGACGACGTGATGCAACACTCGCGGACGTTCCTCAGACACACCACTGCCCTTCCTCTCACGCCTCTCTCGCATCGCTGACACTTGCGTCGCACCCTTTACAGGTCTCTGATCTCGACTTCCACCTCCTTTTCCTTATCGACCTCATCCTCGAGGTCGATAAGGTGGCCGAGTTTGGCCTTTTTGGTGCGCAGGTAGCGAATGTTCCACTGGTTCGGTTGCACGCGCACCGGCACGCGCTCCACGATGCGCAGGTGGTAGCCGCCGAGGCCGGTGTACTTTTGCGGATTGTTGGTCATGAGGCGCATGTTGCGCACGCCCAGGTCGGCCAAGATCTGTGCACCGATGCCGTATTCGCGGCTGTCCACCGGCAGTCCGAGATCCTGATTGGCCTCGACGGTGTCGCGACCGGCATCCTGCAGGGTGTAGGCGCGAATCTTGTGCGACAAGCCGATGCCGCGGCCCTCTTGGCCGCGCAGGTACAGCAGCACGCCCAGACCCTCCTTCGCGATCAGCTCCATGGCAAACTGCAGCTGGACGCCGCAGTCGCAACGCAGCGAGCCGAACACGTCGCCGGTGCAGCACTCGCTGTGCACCCGCACCAACACCGGCTCGTCGCCCACCGTGCTCAGATCGCCCTTGACCAGCGCCAAGTGCTCACAACCGTCCAGTTCGCTCACGTACGCGTACGCCGCAAAGGCGCCGTATTTGGTGGGCATGCGGGCTCCTTGCGGCTCGACCCGCCGCACCAGCTTTTCGCGCTGTCGCCGATACCGCACCAGATCGGCAATGCTGGTCATCACGATGCGGTGTCGCCGGGCAAACTCTTGCAGCTGCGGCATTCGCGCCGTGTTGCCGTCCGCGTCGTCGACCAACTCGCACAGTACGCCCACCGGCGCCAGTCCCGCCAGCCGACAAAAGTCCAAGCTCGCTTCGGTATGTCCGGCGCGTTTCAACACGCCGCCAGTCGCATACCGCAGCGGGAAGATGTGGCCAGGTCGCGTGAAATCGCTCGGCTTGGACGCTGGATCGGCCAGTGCCCGTAGGGTCGCGGAGCGGTCCGCCGCCGAGATACCCGTGGTGGTGCCGTGTCGATAATCCACCGATACCGTGAACGAGGTGCGCTTCGGATCCTCGTTGTTCGGCACCATCTGCGCCAGGCGCAGCTCCTCCAGACGACTCTCCTCCAGGGACACGCAGATGACACCCGACGTGTGCCGCACCATGAACGCGATGGACTGAGGCGTGGCCTTCTCGGCGGCGATGATGAGGTCACCCTCGTTCTCCCGATCTTCGTCGTCGGTGACGAGAATAAATTCGCCGCGCCGAAGTGCCTCCAAAGCATCCAACACCGACTGCTCCCCGAAGCACCAGCCGTCGGGCGCCGCCGCCACTGAACCATGGACGGATGGCACATCCGGGCGCTCCCCGTTCGCCGTCGCGGGCACCGGCGCATCGAATGCATTCACCCACGGCACCGCCGCGTGGCCATTACCCTCCGGTGATGCAGCTGCCTGGGCGCGCAACGCTCTGGCATGCAAGATCGGTGAATCGGGCATGCCCGCCGTGCCCTGCTGCCGAGGTGTTGAGAGTGCTCCGGCGCGCCGCCACCCGTCCGCGCCTCTGCCAATGAACGCTCGTGGACGATGCGACCGCTCGCCGAACCAGTTTGGTGGAACTGCCCGCCGCACGGTGCTGGTTGATTGCCGGCGTCCGACCGGCCGCTGGACGCTCCCTACCAATCCCGGTGACAAGAACGCCGCTTGCCTCAACTTCATGACCTCCCCCCGCACACGCTCCCAGCAGCGTCGTTCACGATGTGCACCGTGAACCTGTCCCGCCCTCAATTCTCTTCACGCGTGCCCCGGAAGCCGTGCTCGAGCGTGCTTCACCCTTCGCGACGAACGCGCCGTGTATGCGGCCCGCGCACAATTCGCTCCAACCGCTTCGTCGATCGGCGAGACACCGCCAGCGGGTAGCTTGTGAGAGGCGAGGGCGTGGAGAATGAGATCGGCAGCGGCTTGCTGTTTTGCTCAAGACACATATCACGGGAAGAATGGCGGTGGCGCTCATCCGCATCACAGTCTGGCAATGTCAACAAGGTCGCGACGTGGACGATGAAGTGACGAGAGGATCGGCACCGCATGGCGTCAGGCACCGAAAGGGGAGCACGTGGATACCCTTAGAGATGAGACATACTTGAACAGAATGGGGAGAGCGGGCTCGCTGGCGCTAGAATTGCCGCCCGTCCGGTCGCACCCGTTTCCGGGTCACTTTCGCAACCGGACACCCCCGCAGAAGCATCGACCAGCTTGAGTACAAAACGTCACAAGTGAGAGCGTCGCCACAACATGGGCTGAATCACCTTTACCTGGGCATGCGTCTAGCATCGCTGCCAGCTCTCTCTATGCTTTGGAGGCAGCTGGCGGATCGGCAGGCGCCGCAGTGGTTGCGCGCCTCCAGCACCACCGCGCGGTCCTCCGTGGGCGAACTGCGGCGTAGCAGGGTCCGTCGACTGGTGCGAGATGTGAGCGGTGACCTGGAGCAGCGGCGGCGACTGCAAACGGATCTGGCTGCGCCGGACGATCTGGTGAGCGTGGCGCTGCAGCGGCTGAGCTCGTTGCGCACCTCGCGCATGCGCCAGCTGTTGCTGCAGACCGAGAATGCCGTAGTCAACGGCGAAAGCGAGGCATCGCCTGCATCGCTCCAACTGGCGGTCGGTGCTTCACCTTCCGCGCCGGTCGATCTAGAGGAATTGGCGTATCAGACCGTGCTGCGGTATTGTCGCGACTCGTTGGCAGACGAGCTGCGGTTGCGCTCACGACTGGCTTCGGCGGCAGATATGTCGGCACCGGCCAGCTGGTTTCCGTTGGCGCGTGCGAGACGGAGACGGGTCATCTTCCACGCCGGCAAGACCAACAGTGGCAAGACCTACCAGGCGTTGCAGCGTCTGATGGCCGCGGAGTCGGGCGTGTATTGCGGTCCGCTGCGACTGCTCGCCTGGGAGGTGTACGACCGTCTGAATCGAGGAGGCGTGCCCTGCGCGCTGCTCACGGGACAGGAACGCGAGCTGCCTCCGCGCTCGAGTGAAGAGCATCGCAGCAGTAGCAGCAGCAGCCAGCTCGACCGGGAAGAGGAAGATGAGGACGACGACGACGGCGACGACGATGCGCATCCGCCCGACACCGCCACCGGGCAGCGCAGCGCCTACCTCGATCTGCCCGGCGACGTGCGTTTCGTGTCGTGCACGGTGGAGATGGCCGACGTGCATCGACCGGTGCAGGTGGGCGTCGTGGACGAGGTGCAGATGATCGCCAGCCGCGATCGCGGCGGCGCTTGGACGCGTGCCATTCTCGGCTTGCCGGTGGAAGAGTTGCACCTGTGTGGGTGTCCCAGTGCGGTGCCTATCGTACGGCAGCTGGTCGAGGGTGACTGCGGCGATTCGCTGGAGCTGCGACGTTACGAGCGCCTGGCGCCGCTGCATGCCGCGGATGAGGCGTTCGGCGAGGATCCGGCGCAGTGGGCGCGGCGCGTCCAGCCCGGCGACTGCATCGTGTCGTTTTCCAAGCACGACGTGTTTCGCATCAAGTCGCAGCTGGAACGACGACGACGGGACAAGTTGCGCTGCGCGGTGATCTACGGCTCGCTGCCGCCGGAGACACGCCGGCAGCAGGCGACGCTGTTCAACGAGCAGGGTTCGCACTCGGTGCTGGTGGCCACCGACGCCGTGGGCATGGGCCTCAACTTGAGCGTGCGGCGGGTGATCTTTGCCGACCTGGAAAAGTACGATGGCGTGTGCCGACGGCGATTGTCGGTGGCGGAGGTTTTGCAGATCGCCGGGCGTGCCGGGCGTTACGGCTGCGAGCACCACGGCGACGGTGGCGGTATCGTAACCGCGTTTCGTCAGGAGGATGTGCAGCGGCTGCAGTCGATTATCTATGGTGCCGGATTCGGGGCCAACGGCTGGCCGAAACACGTGTCCCCGGAGCGGGTGCGGCGCGCCGGCCTGGTGCCCACGCGGGAAATGATGGAGACGTTTGCCAGCATACAACGCCAGGACGAGGCCGATGCGGGCGCACCCTCGCCGGGGTTGTCGATGCCGCCTCTGAGCACGCTGTACGAGCGCTTTGAGCAGGTGGCGCAGCTGGACGAATCAGGCAAGTATTTTGTGTGCGATCTCAGCAATGCCAAGACCATCTCCCGCCTGCTGGAGCGCGCTCGGGTGGCGCACACCGTGCCGTTCAGCGTGCGGTACACTGCGTCGATGGCGCCGCTCAAGGTGGAAGACTCGTCGGCGTGCGAGGCGCTCGTACGTTTTGTGGAGCTGCTGGGCTTGCGCGGCACCGTGCGTCTGGATGCGAGCGGGTGTTCGTGGGGCAGGTACTTGCGGCGACTGGGGCGAGTGGGCGCGAGCGCCTGCGGCGCCCGCACGGTGGCCGAGCTCAGCGATCTGGAATCGCTATATCACGTGTTGGACTTGTATCTGTGGTTGGCGAACCGCTATCCGGAGGCATTTGTCGATTGCGAGCGCGCCGCCCAGTTGCGGGCGGTATGTGCCGACGCCATCGAACACAGTCTGCGCTCATCGTTGCGGCTGCCGAGCAGGACGGTCGCGCCTGAGCCGAGGCGCATGCACCGCAAGCCGCGGAAGCGCCGCGGTCGCCAGCACGACGACGACGACGACGATATCGCGGAGCAGTGGTTGCAAGAGGCAGAGCGCCTGGGCGGTCTACCGTCACTCCCGGTGGCCTGAGAATGAGACGGGGTGGCGGAGGTGGCAGTGTCGTTGGCGAGAGAGCGCAACGTCGCTCAGTGGCAGAGTGCGTAGCCGTGGGCGGTGCGTGCACATCCTGAAGCGCCGTCCACTGGATTCCCTGCCCGTCATGCGGGCGTCGCCCGGGTTGCATGCAGTTGCCGGACGAAACGTCGGCGGGCCTCACACCTGAAATGAGACAATATTTGGCATCGATGCGTCCACTCAGTGCCGCCTGCCTCTCCGGAGAGCGACCCCGCAACACTCGCTGCACGCCTCGCGTTACGGCAATCAGTCTGCCTGCGTCTGACCGCCGCTTGCGCCCACAACACCCCCGCCATTCCCGCCCTCCGTGCAGTCACCTCTTGCGGAGCGCTGCTGCCAAGCCTCGCCCCATGTCCACCGACGCGCAGCCTCAACTCGCTTCCCGTTTGGACGGCGTCCGACTGGACGAGTCGGGCAAGGCACCGGCCATGAGCGGCGTGCATCCCGTGCGGCCGCACCTGGAGTATCGCTCGGTGCAGTCGGTGAACGGGCCGCTGATCGTTTTGGAGCGAGTGCGACGGCCGTGTTACGCGGAGATCGTGCGCATCACCCTCGGCGACGGCAGCAAGCGTCGCGGGCAGGTGCTGGAGGCGAACGGCGACCGCGCGGTGGTGCAGGTGTTTGAGGGCACCTACGGCATCGACAACCGGAATACCAGCGTGGAGTTTACCGGCGACGTGCTGCGCCTGCCGGTGGCGCGGGATATGCTTGGGCGTGTGTTCGACGGGTCGGGCCGCCCGATCGACGGCGGACCGGCGATATTGCCGGAGCGGTATCTGGATATCAACGGCTCGCCGATCAATCCGCAGCGGCGCACGTATCCAGAGGAGATGTTCCAGACGGGCATATCCACCATCGACGTCATGATGAGCATCGCTCGCGGCCAGAAGATCCCCATCTTCACCTCCAGCGGCCTGCCCAGCGACGCCGTCGCCGCGCAGATTTGTCGGCAGGCGTGTCTGGTGCGCGCAGAAGAGAGGCACCAGCAGCAGCAGCAGCAGCAGCAGCAGCGACTACCAGATCGCAACGCTGTGGTGGATGGTGACGGGGCCGCCGACGCGCCGGCCAGCAGACACGACAACTTTGCCATCGTGTTTGCCGCCATGGGTGCCACCCAGGAGACGGCACGCTTCTTCCGCAAGGATTTCGAGGAGAACGGCTCGCTGGCGCGCACGGTGCTCTTCTTGAACATGAGCAGCGACCCGACCATAGAGCGCATCATCACGCCGCGCCTGGCGCTGACCACCGCCGAGTACCTGGCGTACGACTGCGGGCTGCACGTGTTGGTGATTCTGACGGACATGGCCTCGTACTGCGACGCGTTGCGGGAGGTGAGTGCGGCGCGCGAGGAGGTGCCCGGGCGGCGCGGTTACCCGTCGTTCATGTACTCGGATCTGAGCTCGCTGTACGAGCGTGCGGGGCGCATCGAGGGGCGCACCGGCTCCATCACCCAAATTCCGGTGGTCACCATGCCCAACGGCGACATCACCCATCCGATTCCGGACCTGACCGGATACATCACCGAGGGGCAGATCTTCCTGGATGCGGCGCTGCACAGTCGGGAGGTTTACCCGCCGGTCAACCCGTTGCCGTCGCTGTCGCGGTTGATGAAGAGCGCCATCGGCGAGGGCATGACCCGCAGGGACCACGGCGATGTGAGCAACCAGCTGTACGCAGCGTACGCCATCGGCAAAGATGTGCTGGCCATGAAGGCTATCGTGGGCGAGGAGGCGCTCACCGCTGAAGACCACCTGCACCTGGACTTTCTGGCGCGCTTCGAGGCCAAGTTCGTCGCCCAGGGCCGCAACGAGAACCGCAGCGTGTTCGAGTCGCTGGACCTCGCGTGGAGTCTGCTGCGCACCTTTCCGCCGTCGTTGCTGAAACGGGTGTCCCAAGGGGTATTGGATGAATATTATCATCGAAAAGGCGTCGCCGACGCCTTGCCGCCGGCCAAGGCCGCGGTAGAGGCGGGCGACTCGGCACCGAACTAGAGGGCGGCGATATGGCCACTGTGACGGCTGCCTTCCGTTTTTCATCCCTCAGTTCAATCGCGAGAAACGCGACTGGCGCCGCTGCAGCGAGCGCAACATCGCCAGTCCGATCATTGCACGGACGCCCAGGATGGCGGCCCCCAGCGACGCCAGCGATACAAACATGCCGGCCAGCGCCAGGTTCACCAAAATGCTCGCCAGAACGCCGTGTCCGACCACGTCCACCATCATGCTCATCACCTTGAAGGAGCGCTCCACTTCTAGTGCACGCACCCGGATCTTCAGCTCGCCGGACTCGATCTTGCGCAGCAGCTTCTCGATGTAGCGCACTTTGCGCGGCTGCGTCACCACGCTGGCCAGATCCTCCCCCCGCCATCCGAGCGCCTTGGCGGTTCTCTTTAACGCCGTCTTCACCGCTGAGCCGTCCCGCAGATCGATCAGGTCTTTCAGGTACGGTTTGGTGAGGCGCGTGATGTCGAACATCGGATCCAGCGTCTTGGCGGTGCCGTCGATGGAGGTGAGCGCGCGGAACACGAACGTGAACACCGCCGGGAACTGGAACGGCTGGTCATCGGCTACTGCCAGCAGCTCGTCGCCGATGGTGGCCAGCCGGCTGCGCACCTCGGTCTTGCCTGCCTGCAGCATCGCAGCGGCCTCCTCGGGCGTCGACGGCGGCGCGGTGCTGATGCGATCCATACGGCGCTGAAACACCGACAGAAAGAAACAGGCGATGCGCAGCACCGACACGCGGTCCGCGTCCGGACGCACCACGCCCATCTGCTCCAGTGCCTCCACCAACCCGGCGGCGTCGTTGTCGTAGGTGGCAAACACCAGGTTGACCACCCCGCGACGCACCTGCTGCGTCAACCGCTGGCACATGCCGAAATCGTACACCAGCAGGCGGCCCTGCTCGTCTACCGACACATTGCCGGGGTGCGGATCGCAGTGCAGGAAGCCGTGCCGCAGTGTCTGCTCCAGGAAGAAGCGCCCGAGGCGCTCGGCCAGCAGCGACAGGTCCTGTCCGCGCTGCTCCAGCACGCTCACGTTGGTGATCTTCACCCCGGCCACGTACTCCATGGTGAGCACGCGCCCAGTGGTGCACGCATCGATCACCGCCGGGATGCGCACCCATGCCGCGTCGCCGTTGCCGGCGCTCTCCGCAAAGTTGCTCGCAAACTGCTTGGCGTTATTGGCCTCGTGCAAATAATCGATCTCCTCGTACAGCAGACGGGCCGACTCCTGATAGACCCCGAGCCAATTGCGCGCCACCCCGTCGGTGCGCGGATCCAACCAGTCGAGCAGTCGCGCCAGCCACTCCAGGTTCTTCAAGTCGACGTCGAACAGCTCGCGCAGGCCGGCGCGCTGCACCTTCACCGCCACCGGTTTGCCGTGCAGCACCGCCCGATGCACCTGGCCGAGCGACGCCGCCGCCATCGGTTCGGCCTCGAACTGCTCGTACACCTCCTCCAGTGGCCGTCCGAAATCCTCGCGCACAATGCGCTTCACCAGCTCGACGGGGAACGGCGGCACCTTGTCCTGCAGCGAGCTCAACTCGGCGATGTACGCCTTGGGCAAGATATCTACGCGCGTGCTGGCCAGCTGACCGAGTTTGATGAACGTCGGGCCCAGTCGCAGACAACCCTCTCGGAGGGTGCGGGCGGCACGGTGGCGCATCTGCTCTCGCTCGGCATCGTCGGCGGTGCGTCGTATTTTCAGCTCCTGCAAGATCAGCCGCAGCGCGAACAACCAAATCTCCACCGTGCGCGCCAACGGCGAGCCGAAGCCGCGGCGCGTCCACTCGGCCTCAATGGCCCGCGCTGCGTTGGGCGGCGAGAGCGAGGCCGGCGCCCCGCCGGCGCCCTTCAGCCGCAGTCGGGCCCGACGCCACGCCCGCCGCAACAGCAGCCGCGCCTCGGCCGACGTCAAGCGCACACGTTGCCACAACGCCTGGGCGCCGGTGGAGGTGTGGTCCCACAACGCCCGCGCGCGTTCCGCTGCGGTCGCGCCCGGTGGCAAGACCGCCCGGGCATCGCCAGGCGACCAGGCGTGATGGTGACCGCCCGAGCGCAACGAGCGGCTGCTGGGCCAGCTCGGATCGCCTAACCGACAGCGCCAAGAGCGTCGTGAGACGCGAGCAGCGCAGGGGCCTCGCGGCCTGCACGCCCGGAGAAACCGACTCTCTCTACCGGACAAAGAATAACGGGTTTGGCGGTGCCTCGTCGACGCCCTTCCCGCAGGCACTGACGTCACAAATCCGCACTGGCCTCTACCACCCACAGATGTCCTGTGGCTCATTCTGCTAACGTACACGCTGCCTCACCGCATCCCACCCTCCCAAGTGTCGATGCGTTCACCACGGTGCAGCGGCGTTTCGGAGCCGCACGACCGAGAAATCCGAATCGTCGATCGCAGTGGCGTGTGATGCGGAACTCGAAAGGGCAAGGGAGCGGTGACGGTTGGAACGACGATGGGTATCGTGCCGAAGCGAGCAAGCCGATGCGCAGGCAGCTTTAGGGCAATGAGGGCCTAGAGGTGTGTGGCCGCGCTTGCGCTGGAGTGGACGTTTGGACGCCGCTTAGACCAGAGCCGTGCGTTTTGGCGGGAGTGCGCTTGAGACCTTCCTTTCGGCGCCAACGGAGAGTTTGCGGTGAGAGGCCTGCTTGGCGCCTTCCATCTTCTCATGGAGGACACGACCCGCGATTCAGGAGCGGAGGTCATCGACGACTCCCGCTTGTCGGCCACCGATCAAGACCATTTCTTCGCGGGCTCGCCAGCGCCGACCGCATCCTGCACCAAGAGTCGCAAGCGACCGGTGCGCGAGGGTCCGGCCGCTACCGTCGACCTCACGGTGGACGTGCCCAAGGCGCTCGAAGAGGGCGCTCGCACCGTCATCTTGCAGAGCGACTCGCACCAGCTGGAGCTGTCCGGTGACGTGGGTGCCGTCGGCTGCGTCAAGTGGGTGGCGCTGGGCGCCCATCGAAAGAGCACGCATCGGACGTGTGCGGACAGCGACGAGACGCTGCTGTTAGACATCAAGGGCGTCCTCTACGAGGCGACAGTGTGTGCCGCACAAGGCACCCTGGCGGTGCTCGACCTGCAGAATCACCGCATCGAGTGTCTGCTTGACGAGTTTGTGCGCCTGCGCGCCACCGGCGATGTGCTCGGCGCCGAGACCGTCGTGCACGGCGCGCTCGAGGTGGACGATCCGGGTGCAGAGACCAGCATCGCAGCCGACAACGCCGAACCGCAGCGGTGGACCGGGCCGACGCCGTCAACGCACCCGGAAGTAAGCGCGAATGAAGGAGACGCGTGAGGGAAGGAGCACCTGGCGCTGCTGCGGCAGTCGATATCCCGCAGCAGCAACCGACCCCCCCCCCCCAAGGACGCGGTCATTTCGCCGGCGCCGGCCCTACGTAAATCACGTTATTCCCCCGCAAGAACACGTCACCGTATCGTCGCTTCAACTCGCCGCCCACAAACTCTTCAGTGCCCTCCATGACAATGTTCAAGTAGCCGTCCAGACACACCAGATTCCCGCGGTACTCGGCGCCGTTGTTCACCTTGACCACCGCCGGCCGTCCGAGTATCTGCCGCAGGAAATCCGCCGGCCGCTGTGTCTCGTGCTGCCCCGGCATCGAATCCATCCGCACAGAGGTGAGCGTCGGCGACGAGAGACAGCTGTTGTGCACCGAGGACGGGAAACGGGAAGAGCGGGACGCCGACGCCTCGGTCCTCCGGTGCAACGGCGACTCGCGACCGCTGCCGCTGACCGCGTCCACCGACGTGTTCTGCAGATGCAGCGCACCTCGTGTCGGTAGGAGGTTGAGCGGAGAGGCGATTGTGTTGCCAGCTTGACCCTATGCACCCATGTCCAGTTGTCCTGCTGGCAGCGTTTGCCGATATACGTCCGTCCCGCCCACCGCATTCCCCACCTTGGGTTGCTCCATCACAGCCGCCGCTCTGTTCCTGTCCGTCACCCTGCACCGCTGCCTCCTCTTCCCCAGTGTAGGTACTGCCGTGCATTTCGGTGCACTCAAGCACACTCCCTGACGGCAGCAACGCGTTGCAGCGGTCGACCTGCCGAGGCAAAACTCGTGGTCGCGCTGCGGAGAGTGTCGTGCCCAAAAAGTGTCCACCGAGAGGGCTGCGGAGTGTCCCATTCGGGAGACAGGTGCCTGGCTGCTCACTTGTACGAAGGCGCTGGCGCGCCAAGCCGAAGAATTGGAGCGCAGTGGACGCTCACAACCGACGACCGTCCTGGTCAAAAGACGACGGGAAGCGACGGGCTACCGAGCACACGACGGCCACGCCGCGGCCCCACTCTACGCACTCCAGCACTCGCGCGCCATCCTCGTTTCCGCCTCCTCCATGCGGCCGAGCGACACGTCGCCGGAGCGGCTGGCGCCCTCCGGCCGCGGCAGCTGCGGGGCGGCAGTGTCGTCGCGCACCGACCTGCAGCTGTACACCAGCATGGTGTGCGACGGACTGGTGTTTCATCCGCTGCAGGGCGACTTGTCGCTGGGGGTTGACGCTGCAGCGCGCGTTTCCGCGTCGTCCGACGTGCTGTGGCCGCCGCCGACCGGTGCCGCCGAGATCGCTCTGGCGCCCTCCGCGGACACCTTGAAGCGCCAACAAGAGCAGCACTTTGAGCGTCGATATCGAGCGCGGGTGTTTGGCGACTGGCATCGTCGTTGCGTGCACCCGCGGCTGCCGTACCTGGCGGCGTACGGTGTGGTGGGCGAGGCGGCTGCGGTCGCGCCCGATATTGCCGAGCCGCTCCCGCTGAACGAGGTCGCTTCCGCCGCCGACCTGTGGAGCGGCGACGCACTGCGCGTGGTGGATATTGGTGACCAGGCGCGTCGTGCGACTGCCGACGCTGCCCAGCAGAATGCCACCGCGGCCGCAGCAGCGCTGCATTTCCCCGAGTGCCTCTCGTCGGACCACAAGTCGCCCAGCATCCAACTCGACGGCGACGACGAGGCGCGCCCGCGGCGCGCCCTCTATGGCGGCCCCGGTCGCAGCGACATGGACGCCGCTTCCGTGCGGGCCAACTGCCCGGTGCCGCCCGAAGTGTGTCTCTACTACTACGAGATGAAAGTGATCGACTCGGGTGCGCAGGGGTTTATCGGCCTCGGCCTGTGCGCCGGCGACGTGCAGCTGGACCGGCTGCCTGGTTGGGAACGCAACAGCATCGGTTGGCATGGCGACGACGGCCACATCTTCCGCGACTCCGGCATGGGCACCGCGTACGGTCCCAAGTACGGCACCGGCGATATCGTCGGTTGCTGCTGGAATCGCATCACCGGCGATGTGTACTTCACCAAGCAGGGCGCTCTGCTGAAACGCGCTTTTCGCAACGTGGGCCCGTCGCGACTGCTGCCGCCCAAACCTACCGCGCCGGCCAACGGCGGCGATGGCGTCGACAGTGCCCGTCAGCGTCGCGCCGAGAGCTGGTACCCGGTGGTGGGACTGCGCACCTGCGGCGAGGTGGTGGAGGTGAACTTTGGCCAGCAGCCGTTCTTGTTCGATCTGGAGACGTACGTGCGGCGGGAGGTGGAGCAGTATCTGGGGCAGTTGGCGGCGGCACCGACGGCGCCGAGCGGTGTGCACAGCGCGCAGCAGTTGCAAGAGGAACAGCGTGCGGCGCGTCGCGCCATTGTGGATTATCTCCTCACCGAGGGGTATGATCGCACGGCGCGGGCGTTTCTGCAGGCGATGGCGAGCGAAGAGATGGAGGAGCAGCAGCAGGGCGGCAACGCGTTGCAGGCGCGCGAATACCAGCACGCTCTGGCCGAGGCCGCGCAGCGCGCTCACGTGATGGAGTGCATCGAGCGCGGCGACATCGACGCGGCGTTGCGCGAATGCGCCGCGGAGTTGACGTCGCCGACATCGTCGGCGGGGCCGCGACGCAGTGCCCGCAGCAGCGGACGCCGGAATGAAGCGTCGCGGCCGGCGACTCGGTGGAGCGATGTGGCAGTTGCCGCCGCGGACGACGGCGGCGGCGGCGACGTCGATAACATCAGCGATGCGTTCTACGCGACGTTGTTGCTGCGTTGCCAAAAGTTTATCGAGATGCTGCGCGATGGGCCGGACCATCCGCAACTGCTGGCAGCGCTGGTGTTCGCGCGGCAAGAGCTGTGGCCGCTGGTGCAGCCGGAACCGCACAGCGCCAAACCGCTACGGGCGCTGGCCGACGGCCTCGATGGGCGCCACGGTGCCGCTGGATACCTCAACGGCACAGCCGACGGTCGTGCGGACGGTTGGGCGTGTCCGCGATTCGGCACGTCGCATCCGCTGTGGCCGACGGCAATGCCGCTGCCGCTCGAGGATCCCAAGGCGCTGGCGCGCGCATACGTCCTCCACCATGTGGGATTGTTGGCTACTCCGACGACGACCGCCGATTCGCCGCTGCTGGCACCAACGCGCCGAGAACTCTGTTCCGCGGCAGTCAATCGCGCGCTGCTACGACGACGCCCGCAGCGTGCTCGTCGGAACCCGTCGTGCCGCTTTCCGGCCTCGCAACTGGCACGCGTGCTGCAGCATCTGAATTTGTTGATGGAGCTGCAGGTGCGGTACGGCCACAAAATGGCCGCGCTCATCACCGCACGGGATCTGTTGTAGCGATGCCGGATACGGTGAGGAGACGGAGACGAGTTGCACGGTCGGTGGTCGGATCGAGTGGCCCGCTGGCGATCCGTTTGGCCAACGCCCACCGGGTGCCTTCTCTGTGACCTATCGTGCCGTCCTCACCGCAGTTTCATGGTGAAAGTGGGCAAGTCCAGCAGATGAATAAACGGATGCCGCTCGGCGCGCGCCTGTTGTGACGCGTCGTGATATCCCCACATCGCCATGTAGTACTGTATGGGTGCGCCTAGCAGCGACAGCGACGCCGACTCGAGCGTTTCCACGCGATCCTCCACGAAATGCACGGTAACTCGGCGCGCGCTCGCGGCACCCTCCTCGCGCGGCGCCTCCTCCCGTCGCAGTATCTCTTTCAACACACCGATCTTGCTCATGCGCCGGTCCAAGCCGTAAATGCGCTCGGGCGGGATGCGCTCCGGTCGGACGCCGCCGTGCTCCAGCAACAACCGCACGAAACGCTCGTTCTTTGTGGTCACCACGTACACGGTCTCCTGGCTCAGATTCAGGGCGTCGGCCACACCGGGGTACAGCGGGCTGGACTGTACCCAACTGGAAAGGTCACGCTCGATCCAGTCGTCGCGCACGCGCGCAAACAGCTCGGCGACATCGGTGGCGTCCAGGCCCCAGTCGCGCAGCAGCTTGTCGTGCAGCAGCGACTGCCAGTTGGCGGCAATTTCGCCCACCGTCAACGGGCGCATGCCCCGTTCCGAGCGTTCCGCCGCCATGTGCTCCTCGGCGAGCAGCCGCACCAGCAGCACGTTCTCGTAGCCGGTCTCGATGACCGGCCGTAGTTTGCGCATCGCGTTCAGCATCCACTGCGGCGGCTGCACTTGCAGCAGCCACGACGCGATGGGCAGCTGGCCTACCCGTCTCGTGGCAGTCTCTGTCGAGGATGACCGGCCCGCAGCCGCTGCGTCCTCTGAAGACGAGGTCGTCGCTGCCTTGGCGTCGGATGGTGCTGGCGGCGGGTCAGCGTCCGCGTCGAGACGCCTCCCGGTCCACCGCGGCCCTTTCAGTCGTTCCGGAAACGCCAACAGCGCCGCCCTATATGCGCTGCGGCTGGATTCGTCTACCGAGTCACACAGCACCCCGTCAAAGTCCAGCGCGTACACCAGCCGCCCGTCCGATGGCTGCTCGCCGAAAGACATGGGAGGGTGGGCAGTGCACCGCAAGAAGTGGGAGCGTTGAGACGAATGCAAGTGGCGCGGTGACGATGGGCGCTCCGGATGGGGATTGGTGACTGCAAGTGCCAGTCGAGCAGTCTCCCGAGCGAGGAGGCTCGGGCGGTGCGGGGAAGAGCGAGCGATGACGCACGCGCGAAACGCTCGACACGATGACCTGGGGAGTGCTCCCCTCGAGGTTCTGTGTGCAAGGTTGTCGCATTTTGGGCATGAAGGATGAGTCGGTTCGCATTGCGAGGAATGCAAAAGGCCGAATCAGGGATGCAACCGACATCGAGGGCGGCATCTTGAAGCATCTTTCGGCCGCTGCGTTACCGCCCATGCTCTTATCGAATTTGCAGAGTCTACTTCAGTTTCCCGCGACGCCCACGCGTCATCAGCAGAGAGTGCCACCGACTCGTGTGCACGCAATCTGCACCTCCGCTCATCCCTCGTCTCTCTCTCCCTACTTTTCCCGCGTTGTCGTCTTGCCAGGACCTGCTGGGTCGAAATGGCAACATTTCTCTCACGAGCGCATGCAGAGCGGCACTCCGTCACGCGCTGGCGTGTTCGTCGTCACAAATTCGCGGGCACCGTAGACGCGAAAACCGGATTGGCGCGCTCGCCAACGCGCGCCGCCAAGAATAGGCGCGCCCACGAGCAATGCGTGCCTCGTTTTCTTCCTTCAACGTGGTGGTGCGCTTCTCCGACAAGATCGTTGCCGGAAAGCATCAACAACACCCGCGGCACCCACCGAGGCATTTCCACAATTACATACAATTGCCGTGTAGCAGCGGCGAGTGCGCCTAGGCCTTCCCACGTTCGAGCTATTGCCATAGGCTATTACAGGGTTGCTGTACGGGATCCCGGGGTGCAGCGCTCTAATCTGAATTCTGACGTCCATTCGCGAGCGCACTCACGCCATGTTTCCTCCATCCCAGGTCTCACTGAGCGACCCGCCGTTCGCGTATGATTACGCGGCAGGAGCCTCGCTGGCCTGGGCCACCCACAATCGCCACCCCGGCGTGCCGCTGCCGCCGCTGCCAACGCTTCCGCCAACGCCTCGCCCGATGGAACCAACCGGCCTGACCCCGCAATACGGCTGGACGCGCAGTATCTACGCCGGCGCGCCGTATCCGTGCCCTGTCCCGCCGGCGATGCTCAGGTTGGTCACCTGGCCGCAGTCGCTCGGTGGCCCGTATGCGGCACACCCCATGCGGCTGCCACCGTTGGCCGACTACTTTCCACTGCCGCGCGCACCGAATGTGCCGTCATGCGATCAGAGCCGGATGGACGTGCCGCCAGATCATGTGCTCGCCGGCGACATCTCCTCGCGACAGAGCACCACCGAGAGCACGTGCTCCCCGCCAGCCGCCCCAACGACGCCACCAGCGATGCCGGCCGCATCCGCGCCTGCGCGCCGTTGCCAAAACTGCGGCCAGACTCGGTCATCCAACTGGTATCTGCAAGGTCGCGATCGCAGCCGCCCGCTATGCAACGCCTGTGGCAAATACTGGAAACGCACCGGCTCGCATCGCCCAGCGCATTTATTTCGGAGGCACGGCAAGCCCGGCACCGCCGCCGCCGCCACCACCGTCGCACCATCACCATCTCCGCGAGCGATCGCCTTCAAGACCACAGCCGCACCGAGGGGTATCCGCCTATCCCGGCAGCCGCCGACGCCAGCCGGCGCGCAACAGCCGCACTCGCCGGTGACGCCCGAGTGGGACTGGCCGCCCACACCGCTGCCCGCCAACAAACGCACCGCCGCACGCTCGCTGCTCAACGCCTTTGCGGCAGTGGCCTGTGCCAAGGGCGAGACGTGAACGATGCACGCGAGATGCCCGGAGTGATGCGGCTGCGAGCTGCTCGGGGAAGGCAAAGCGTGGGAGGGCAGCGCGATGGAATGCGCAGAGAACCCCTCTACCAAAAAAAGGCAAGATGGCGCCTCCCGAGCAGGCACACCAGGCGTCCGTTCCGCAGTGAGCGTTTGTATCGATTATTTCACCGTAGAGAGACCAGAACACACGCGAGAAAGAGATGCAACGGTGTACCATTTCGTAAATGGCGCCAAGCAGTCGTGGCAACGTCGTGGTGTGCCTTCAACCATTCGATGGAAGCAGTGGGATGCGTCATGCTTGAGGCACTATTTCGCACCTCGTAGAGGGCGCCTCGTGCCTGAGAGTTCTCTCATCGTCGTCCTTCGCGCCCTCTCCCTGCACGCGTCCGCACTGCCCGCGCGCGTTCTCTGCGCGATCGACGATCGCGTTCGGATTTCACGCGACGCTCCTGTTGTGGGCGTCGACATCGCCTAGTGTTCACGCACACAGTGACCTCCACAACACTGTGCGACGTTGAGGGCAAGTGAGGACGTACTGTCTGACACCACCTGCGCTTGAAGGCATTTCCTGTTTCGATCCAGAATAGTGTCCTGAGGGCATGGCGCCGACGAACGCCTTCCCGGCGGCCACCCGTTCACGACGGGCGCGCACCGGGTCGGGGGCAGACGTCAGGGCACGAGACGCGCGGGACGTGGCCACGGGTACCGGAGGGAATGTGGCGGTAGACGGGAGTACGGTGCGTGCCTTTCATGTGCCCCACGTTTACGGCTCGCGGTACCGCTGCAACTACTGCGCGCGAGACATCTCCACCGGCACCCGCATCTCCTGTGTCAAGTGCAAGGACTTTGATCTGTGCATTAGCTGCTTTGCGGTGGGCGCAACGCTGTACCCGCACGAGCCCACGCACCCGTACCGCGTGGTGGAGCACGTTACTGCGGCGGTGTTTGCCGCCGACTGGAGCGCCGACGAGGAGCTGCGACTGCTCGAGGGCCTGGAGGTGTACGGGCCGGGGAATTTCGCCACCGTGGCCGAGTACGTGGGCACCAAATCGCGAGTGCGCTGCGAGCAGCATTACCTGGAGGTGTATTTGAATGCGGTGGACACCGCGCCGCTGCCCAACATGCGCCGAATGGTGAGCGGGACGGCCACCGCAGCGACAGCCGGGAATGCTGCGGCCAACACGGTGGCCACCATCACGGCCGCCGGTGGCGTTGCGGCTCGATCGGCCACGCGCCACGCGGCAGCGCCTGTCACGCCGGCTGGATCACCGCGCGCCTCTCAGGTGGCTCGCGAAATGGCCCTGATCAATGCGGCGGCATCGAACATGGCGCCCGACCTGCTGCGTGTCGGAATGCGCTTCGCGGCGGTGGCAGACGGGCGCGCGCCTCCATCGCCGACCGCCAGTGAGCGGCGTTGGGGTAGCTTGGGGGCCTCCTCGGATGCTGCCGGAGAGAACCTGGTGGGCAGCGCCTCGCCGACTTCCTCGGTAGAGGCGGAGAGCAGCGACGGCGAGTCGGACGGATGGTCGGCGCAGCGCGAGGCCGCCGGCGACAGCAGCGCCAGCAGCACGATGCGCGAACATCGGCGGCGACATCGACGACGACAGCGCGGCCGGCCGCTCTACGGAAGACGCAAGCAACGGCGCCTGCAACTGTCGGAATCGGCGGACGCCGCGCCGGACCCCCAGCCAGTCCCGACAGCGGCCGAAGCGGATAGCGGGACGATGGATGTGCCCGGTGTGCCGGTGTCGCCGCCGGAGCGACAGCGCCGCGGCACTCTCAGCGGCTACATGCCCAAACGCCTGGATTTCGACGTCGAGCCGTTCATGAACGACGCCGAGACGGTCATCGCCGACTTGTCGATCACCGAGGAGGACACCGCGGAGGAGCGCGAACGGAAAGTGCAGCTGCTGCAGATTTATTCCCGTTGGCTGGAGGAGCGTGCGTTGCGCAAGACGGTGGTGCAGCAACGCGGTCTGACCGACCTGAGTGTCACGCGGACGCGCCTCAAGGCTCAGTCGTCGCTGGAGCGCGAGGTAGAATGGATGCTGCTACCGCTGGCGCGACTGGCGCAGGCCGATAACGACGGCGGCGGGGCGGCGCACGATGTGTGGGTGTCGCAAACCGTGCACGAGCTGCGCATCGCTGAGGAGGTACACCGCATGATCCAAGCGTTGCAGGACGGCGCGCACACGGTGACCGATTGGCGCCGATGGGAGACGGAGGTGGCGCGGCGGTACGGCGGCAACGAGACCGGACCGGCCGCGGACGCGTTGCCGCCAACCGCCCTGGCGGAAATGATGGCCAGTCGAATGGGCGGCGATGCGCGCGGCGAGGAGGTGGGCGAGGCGGAAAAGTCGGGCGCGGCCTCACGAACGCTGACGCGCGGCAATGTTAGTGGGGTACGACGGACGGCCGTCAACCGAGAGCAGACTACTGCGGACGCGCCCGCATCCGTGCCGCTCACCTCCATGCGACCATCACGTTTCACCTGGCTGAACGGCAACGAGGCGGACCAGGTGCGCTACTGGGATGCGATTTATCGGCGGACGTCGCGGGCGGTGCCCCGCGGTGTGGACGCGTACGGCATCGCCCATCGCCGGCATATACTGTACGTGAAAGACATGCCCGGAGTGGAGTGTTTGGATGCCAACGAGCGGCAGTTGTGTGCGCTGATGCGCATCACCCCGCAGCGCTTTCTGGAGTGGCGCGCCCTGGTCGCCCGGAAGGCGGCCATCGCCGCGGCGCCGGCAGATAGCGGACAAGTGGTGAAACGGCGCGACGGACGCGGGCGTACCCGTCGATCCCCACGACATGCCGCCGCGAACGCGGCCAGCACTACAGCCGATCCGCTGCGAGTGGCCATCGACGTGACGCTGACCCGGGATCGGCGTACCGGCGCCTAAACCCTTCGGCCCTCTCTATCTCTCGAGAGGTGGTCACGCCGACGCCTGTTGCAGCGAACGAATCCACGACCGCGCCGTCCGGGCGACCGCCTGCGCCACCGTTCTCCACGGATGCGCATCGCCTGGGCTGAACGCCGCACCCTTTCCAGCGGTCATCTCTTCAACCTCCAGTGCCGACGTGTGCCAGGCACGCATGAAGGGCGCGTCGTCGCCCAGCAGACGTTCCGCAAAGCGCCAGGTACGGAAGTCGCTGTATGCATCCTCCACCTTTTCAATGCCGCCATCAGCCTCTTCGTGTGCCCCGGCTATCCAATGCAACTCGATCGGCGGCAGCAGCGTGGCCAGCGCCGCCCGACGCACGTACCATCGGGTGTCGGCTGAGGCGTCGCCCAGGTACACCGCCATATCGTCCACAGTGAGCGCCAGCCACTGCCAGCTGGACTCCCAATGCTGCGGCAGCGCCTGCAACGCCATGGCCTGGTGCCAGTGGCCGCGGTACGGTTGTCGGAGGCGGAGGCGCGTCTGCACAAAAGCCAACGCACGGGCTCGCAGTGAGGAGGCTGATGATGATGATGATGACGGTGATCGGTATCTTTTGTCCACCAGGGTGTAGTCGCAGTCACGCAACAGTCGTTGATGCACCTGGTGGCGCTCGCGTTGCAGCACCGCCTCGACGAGCTCGATCGGCCCGCGGCTGACCAGCGCGTGCGCCGCGGGAGATAGACTGAGGCGACGGGCCGCACTCATCAGGGCCTCGGTGGTGAAGCCGTGGTGCGGCACGTCATGCACAAGGCAAGTCTCCAGGAGATGCTCGCGGGGATCGCCCTCCGAAGCGTCTGACTGAGCGGTCGTCAGAAGGCGGGCATCGGGTCGAGTGGGGATGGATCGCACTGCACGCGAAAACGAGAAAGTTTCTGGCCGCGCCAAGCGGGAGATAGAGTCCAGGGAGACGCCGGATATCCGCATCATCGCAAGCGCATCCTGGTATTCGGCTTTGAACGAGTCGCCCCAGTGCGTCAATATCCTCACCGGGATATCCTCGAGGACGCACACGAGTCGGCCACTCCCTCCTCGCCGCCCTGCCGCGCCGTGGGGGGAATGTCGGTGCTCACCGAGGGGTCCCTCCGATCATCGAATTTTCCTTTTCCACGCGTGTCCCGCTAAGGGAATTCCCTCCGCGATGGACCGTTACCGTTTTTCAAATCGCGGACCCGCCCCGGAGTGGTGTTGTCGCTCGCCGCAGAGACACTTCGCCGAGGTGGCCGGCGGAGTGCACCGTGTTGCTGGACGTTGTAGATCACCTTTGGCGTAACCGCAGAGTGCACAGCGTCGGGGACTTCCATTGTGAAGCTTTTCCCGCCCTGAATCGGGTGCACTAGCGTCGTCGCTCTGTGGTATCGGCTCGCTTCCAGCGCCTGACCACCAACGCGATTCTCCGCACGCCGTCGCCGCGCCCTCTGTCTCTACCCCCAATCTATCCCATGGAGGTCAGTCTGAATCAAGACGTACTCGTGCGTCTGAACGATGTGTGGAGTGAGGTCGGCCTGAGCGACAGCGAGCGGGTGAAGCGCACCGAGTGGCTGCGCCAGCAGATCATCCGCGTGTACGTGGACGCGCTCAGCAGTGCGACCGAGGAGCGCGACGCGCTGGAGAGCGAGCTGGAGGCGGCAGAGCTATTGAGCCGGGAGCTGGAGGCAGAGTTGAAAGAGGCGCGGTCGAGTGCCGGCGCGGCGGCCTCTTTCCTGTGCAGCCAAGAACACAGCATTGCCAACAGCAGCAGCAACAGCGGCGGCGGCTACCACGATAATCGGTCCACTGCGCTGCCCCACTCCGCCACCACACGCCCCGGCGAGACCGCTCGCGGTTCCTCCGAGTCGCGCGTCGGAGCGGCGACGACGTCGGCCTCGGCGCTGCCCGGGCTGCTGCAACGCTTGGACGAGGTGTCGCGACACGTGAGCGCGCTCGAGGCCGAAAAGCGCCGCTTTTTAGAGCGCGTGTGTGAGGCGCAGAAACGCATACTGGCGCTGTGGGTAGACGAGCTGGGCGAGGTGGTGGACGACTTGCCGGAGGCGTATCGCGACACGCTCATCCTGACGCGCGGCTTGGAGCGGGCGCCGGCGGCTGCCGTTGCGGTTGCCCGGCCGCCCACCAGCCGCAACCTGTCCAACGACAGCGTCAACAAGACGCAGGTGACCACGGTGTTGGCGGCCGAGTCGGGCATCCAGCTGCGCCGTGTGTCGCTGCGCAACTATGGCCAGCGGCTGGCAGCGCTGGATGCCAAAATTACCGAGCTGCTGGAGCTGCGCCGCCAACGCGTAGAGACTATTGCCTCGCTGTTGCTGTCGGTGCGCAATCTGCTGCGGCGCCTGTGCATTGCATCGCCCGAGCAGGCCGAGTCGGAGATCGACCGCATCGCCGTCAGCTACGACGGCGACTCCGAGCCGCTGGGCGCCTCCCTCGTGTCCATCGAGGTGTTGACGGCGCGGGTGTCCTGCCTCGAGCGGGAGATCGAAGCGCGCGTCGAGGAGCTCGACCGAGTATCTGGCGAGGCCGCCGAACTGTATCGGCTGCTGCGGTACCCGCCGGAGCGTTTCAGCACGTTCCAGGCGGAGCACGGCACCCTGAGCCAAGCCTGCCTGGAGGCGTGGCACGCGCATGTAGACAGCCTACGGGCGACGCGGGAGCAGCGGCTGCGCACGCTCATCGCGGGCGAGCAGCACAAGCTGAAGGCGCTGTGGGAGGAGCTGGGCACCCCGCTGGCGGAGCGCGCCTCCTTTCACGCGGCGGACGTGGCCGGCGACGTGAGCGACGCGCTGCTGGAGGCGTACGAGTCGGAGGTGGCGCGCCTGGAGGGCGTTGCACAGCGGGTGCGGCCGATACTGGAGTTGATGGCGCGGCGACGCGACTTGTACGAGAAGCGCACGGAACTGGAGCGGGAGATGAAGAACCCGGAGCGCCTGTTTGGCCGGAGCGGCGGACGGCGGCATGTGGGCGGGCTGCTGCGGGAGGAGCAGCTGCGGCGGCAGTTGCGGGCGCTTCCCAAGGTGCGCGCCGCGCTGGTGGCGCAGCTGGAGGCGTACGAGCGCGAGTTTCAGCGGCCGTTTATGGTGCAGGGCGTGCGGATGCTGGAGGAGGTGCGGGCAGAGCAGGAGCGGGAGGCGGAGGCGGCGCAACAGCGGCCGCTGCTAGAGCGGCAACGGCGACAGCGGCTTCCGGGCTTCGGGGAGCGATTGGAGGGTATGGTGCCGCTCAAGTCGTCGTCGTCGTCGGCGGCGGCGGCGGCGCCCGCCGCTACGGGGAATAAGGGCGGCAAAGCGCCGACGACGGCAACGTCACCGGCCACCTGGGGCGGTGGCAACGGCGCCAGCGGCAGCAAACGCCTGGCGGCCGAGGTGCGCAAGCACTTGGGCAGTCGGCCGACCGCCGCCCACATGGCCAGTCCCGCCGGCAGCGCCAGCAGCAGCGCCAGCAGCAGCAGCGCCGTGGGCAGCGTGGCGGGGGGACGCGGCTGGATGGCGGCCACCGTCTCGGCGTTGCCGATGCCCATGGCGTCGCTGGCGACATTCACCGCCAGCAGCAGCGCCAGCAGCAGTGCAAATAGTGGCCCAGGCGGGATGTTGACGACGAATCGACCGCCGGGGCCCACCGAACCGGCGCCCCAACCCGCAGCCGACGACGCTGATGCCGCCGCAGCGGCGCCTGCACCGGCCCGTTCGGAACCGTCAGCAGCAGCAGCAGCAGCAGCAGCAACAGCATCCTCCGCGTGCTCGTCGCTGTCGGCGGCGACGGATGCATCGTCCGCCTCGGCGGCTCGCTCGGTCGCCGGTGCCATACCGTCGTCCGCTGCCGATCAGGAGAATATCGGCGCCGCCGCGGCCAACCTATTGCCCTCGCCAGACGCCAATGTATCCAACGCAAAGTCCGCCAGCGACTCGTCGAGGGCGACGGCCACCGACACCGCGGATGAGGCACGCCGTGCCACCAAGCGCCGCCGCTCCCTCCAGGCGGCCACCGCCACCGCCGCCGCACACACTCCGCCTCGGGCGCCTGACGAGCCCGACGCCCTGCCCAGCACTGTGCAACCGTCCCAGCAGTCTTTTTCCTTTGCGGAATCGCCCATATTGCATCGGTAAACGCGGGTATGCCCCACATGCATCACGCCGCGGTGCATCGCATCGTTTCGTCGGCGCTCGTCGCCGCTCGCGCCCACGCAACTCGTTCTCGTTCCGCCGCCGGCCACCACTGTCAGCGCCACCACCCCGAACACCTCGTCTCCGTCTTCTCTTACCCTGTCCGCCTCTCTTCTTCATCCATGTCCACGAAGGGAGCGCCCACGTTCCTGGAGGGCACCGAGGCTATGACCCTCACCCGGTACGTGCTCGCCGAGCAGCGGCGCCACAAAGAGGCGCAGGGCGACCTCACGCTACTCCTCTCCGCGGTACAATTGGCGTGCAAGGTGATCGAGTCGTGTGTGCGTCGGGCGGGCATCGCCAAGCTGTACGGCCTGGCGGGCGACACCAACGTGCAGGGCGAGGAGCAGAAGCGGTTGGACGTGATCGCCAACGACACGTTCAAGCTCAACCTGGTCGCCTCGGAAAAGTGCGCCTGTTTAGTGAGCGAAGAGGAGGAGTGTGCGGTGGTGGTGGACCCGAGTGTGCGCGGGCGGTATGCGGTGGCTTTCGATCCGCTGGACGGCTCGTCCAATATCGACGCCAACGTCTCCATCGGCACCATATTCGGCATCTACCGCATCGACGAGCCGGACAAGTTGAACACACCCGACGACGTCAACCGGCACCTGTTGGTGAGCGGGCGGGCGCTGGTGGCGGCCGGTTATGCCATGTACGGCTCGGCGACCAATTTGGTGTTCTCCACCGGCGAGACGGTGAACGGGTTCACGCTGGACCCGTCGCTGGGCGAGTTTGTGCTCACACACCCCGACATGAAGTGTCCGCGCCGCGGCAGCATCTACTCCATCAACGAGGGCAATTGCCGCGATTGGAGCGCGGCGGTCAAGGAGTATGTGCACTCGATCAAGTTCCCCGAGGCGGGCAGCGGGGAGAAACCGCGCTCGCTGCGGTACATCGGGTCGATGGTGGCCGACGTGCACCGCACGTTGTTGTACGGTGGCATCTTCATGTATCCGGCGGACAGCAAGAGCAAACAGGGCAAATTGCGGTATTTGTACGAGGCGGCGCCGATGGCGTTTTTGATGGAGGTGGCGGGCGGCCGGGCTACCACCGGCAAGCAGGATATTTTGGATGTGGTGCCGCAGGGCATTCACCAGCGAGTGCCGGTGTTTCTGGGTAGCGCCGAGGATGTGGAGGCGTTTCTGGCGGTGGCCCAGCGGCATGAGGGATAAAGAAAGGTAGCGCCAGGGGGCGAGCGGGCGCGTAAACCACCGACGAAGAGCGGGGCGTGGGAGCGAGGCGGTGTCTGCAGGCACGATATGCTGTCGTGTCGACTGGACTCGACGAGGTGCACCAGGTTTAGAGGGCCCCAGAGGCGGTGGCCGCGGTGGGCGTCCTGCTGGCCGACTCGTCCTCCGCCGAGCCTTGATGCGACCGCACCGATGTCGGCGGCGGCGGTACACCGTTCGCCACCGCCCCCTCCTCCGCGGTCGATACCGGTTCCGGGACCGTCGGCGGCCGCACTGTGTCGAAAAACGGATGTGCCATGCACTCACGCGCCGTCAACCGCTCCTGATGATCGTAGCGTAGCATGCGTTCCAGCAGATCGACTCCGTCCGGCGACACCAGGTGCGCGTTCTCCGCGGTGACAAAGCGCTCCCATGGCCGCCTCGGATGCTGCCCAATTGAGTTCAAGTACGAAGCGCCCAACTCAATGCCGTACCGCTTCAGGTAGGCGAACAGCTCGTCGGTGCCGAGCACCCGGGCGATTTTCACCAGCTGATCCTGGTTGTCGTGGCCGTGAAAGAAGGGCTCTTTTCGGAATATCATGCCCGCCAGCATGCATCCCAGTGACCAGATGTCCAGCGAATAATCGTAGTCTTGCAGGTCGACCAGCAGTTCGGGTCCCTTGAAGTAGCGCGATGCCACCCGCACGTTGTACTGCCGGCCGGCGTGATAAAACTCGGCGAGTCCCCAGTCGATCAGCCGCAGCTGTCGCCGCTCGTGATCGATCATCACATTGTGCGGTTTGACATCGCGGTGCATCACGCCCATGCTGTGCGAGTAGTCCAGCGCCCGCAGCACCTCGTACACATAATAGCGCACCTCGTCCAGGGTAAACGACGGGTACAGCTGCTTGAAGTCGACGTTTTGGATGTGCTCGAAGATGAGCGAGGGCGTCTTGGACACCGGGTCGCGACACAGATCCAGCAACTTGACGATATTCGGGCCGCCGTACAAGTTCTCCAGTATCTTGATCTCCCGTTTGATCTTCTTCTTCTTGACCGGTTTCAGGATCTTGATGATCACCCGCGAGCCGTTGATCACGTTCACGCCCTCGAACACGTCGGAGTACTTGCCGCGCCCAACCTTTCGCACCACCTCGTAGTTATCCTGATTGCCCCAGTTGACCACCAGGTTCTCGTAGTCCCAGTAGTCGCGCGGCTTTTGCGCGTTGACCTCGGCGTACACGCGCGATATCGACGGCGGTCCTCGCCGCCGCACCGTGGTCATGGGGAGAGAGAAAGAAGGAGACGATGAGACGCGAATGTCGATGACGAAGAGGCGCGAGCGCCCCACGGCTGGATGTCAAGTGCAAGGAGCGTTCCAGTCGTGCCGAGACCACAGACTGCGTCGGGAATCCGCGGACAACCGCCGGTCGCGACGCCCCCGACAACACAATCTTCTAGCAGGCGCGCGCGCAGCTGCGCGCCTCGCCACCACAAACGCTCCACTCGCCCCGCAACGTCCCGCGCCACTTGGACCTCTCCGCTATCGCTTCGCCGCCCGTTTCGGCTCGCTCGCGCGATGCCTCGTCCACCGAGTGCGCGTCGGCGGCGTCAACGCGAAGCGTTCAGCGCGCGCGCGCCGAAACGGGCGGCGAAGCGAAATCGTCGCGCACGACGAAAGCGGAACGGGCGTTGCGCGAGGCGCACAGGCGCAGCGGTCGTGCTGTGGGAGGAACAGCACCGGTGTAACGGTGTGGTGCTCTAGGTCCACCCAAGTATGGACGTTTCTTTGCGGTATGATGCGGATAATTGGAGGCGGAGGTTGGAGAGGTTGACGGCCGCGGCCGACTCGGTGCAGTCGGTGTCGTTCTTCCTGCTGTTCATGGCGGAGGCGTTCCTGGAGGAGCTGCTGTCGCAGTGGCTGCAAGTTTTTCGGGAGAGCGACACGGAGCACAGGATGTTGCTGCTGTACGTGATGAATGACGTGTTGCAGAACGGCAGGGTGGTGGGTTCGTCGTCGGCAGCGACGGATCGCCTGAAACATCGCCTGCTGCCCGCGCTGCAACAGGGAGTGGTACAAGTGGGCGACGACACGCGCCTGCAGCGTCTGTTGCAAGTGTGGCGCGAGCGCAACATATTCAACGAGGACGAGCTGCAGCAGTTGGAGGGCGGCATGGGGTGGCGCTCCGAGCGCCGTGCGCGTTTGCGCGATGCCGAGCGCTGGCTAGCGCAGGCGCTGACGCGACTGCATGCCGGGCAAGACCAGGAACACCAGTCCGATGAACGATATCGTGAGGTGGTCGAGGCGGTGCGGGTCGCCCACGCGCTGGCAGCCGAAGAGGTGAATGGGGAGGAGGAGACGCTGCGATGAGCCAAGTCGCGTATCAGTAAACGTCACGCACGCTGCACCGCATACACGTTGCGTCGCGCCCGCAGCACCTTGTTTGTTCCTCTACCCTTCAACTCCGCATCCAGCATCGCTTGCGCCTGCCTTTTCACGCGCCCCCGTCTCGTACGGAACACCGATTCGGCGCCTCCGGTTGTCCCCTGAGGATCAACGTGTGATTGAAACAGACACCACTACCATACCCTCTCCGGTACACGCCTAGTGTATAGTGTGTCCCAATGTTTACCTGGGGCTGGCTGCGGCGCACAGCGGTGTTGTGGGACGGGCGGGTGCGGTTCGCGCGGCCCAAGCGCCGACCGCCGGCGACCGTCAAGGCGAACGCGCGCAAGCGGCGACGGTTGGCGCAACGCAATGCGCAGGTGTTGCGCGAGGGGGAGCAGCGACTGGCCGTGCGCGCTGCTGCTGCTGCTGCTGCTGCCAAGCAGGGGGAGTGATACGCCAGGGGCAGAGGAGGAGGAGGGGGCGGCGTGCGGGTCGCGCGGGACACACCGCCGCCCGCCTCTCACGCCTCTCCTAGTCGGTGAGCAGACCACCGTTCAAGTCGAGAATCTCGCCGGTCACAAACCCGGCCAGTGGCGAGCACAGAAACAGCACCGCAAAGGCAAACTCCTCCGGCTGCATAAACCGCCCCACTGGAATGCTGTTCAGCAGCTGATCCACCACCTCTTTGGGAAATCGCTCCAGCGACGCCGTTTGCACGTACGCGTAGCTGATACCGTTCACAGTGATGCCATCGCGAGCCGTCTCGCGTGCCAAACTGAACGTCAGCGTCTGCAGCGCGCCCTTGGTGGTCGAGTAGGCGATGCCGGTGGTGATGCCGCCGGTCTTGCCCGCCAAACTGCACGTGTTGATGATGCGGCCGAATCGCTTGGCGCGCATGGCCGGCAGCACCTCGCGCGATACATAAAACGCGCTGTGCACATTTTGCGCAAAGGCGTACTGCCAGTCGTCCGAGCTGGTCTCCAGCGCGTGCGTGGCGCTCACCACGGCGTTGTTGTTGACCAGGAAGAACACGTCGCCAAAGTCGTTGCGCACTCGATGCATGGCGGCAGCGACGGCATCCGGGCGCGATACATCGAAACAGATGGGATACACGTGCGCGGCGGTGGCGCTGGCGCCCAGCTGCATCACGAACGTGTTCAGATCGTCGACCGAATTGTCGTGCACCACCACTCGGAAACCCTCGGCCAGGAACGCGCGCACGGTGGCCTGTCCTAGCACGCCGGTGGCGCCGGTGACCATGGCCACGCGCGTCAGCGGCGAAAACGACTGGAATCGGAAGGGGTCATACGGCGCCGACGGGCGCTCAGGCTCGCTGCGCACACCGGATGCCCCGGTACCGAGCTCGGATCGCCCTTGTCGGTCGGTGGATGGTTCGCTAGGCGGCGAGTGCGGCAATGAGCGGCGACCAGAAGGTTGCATGCCGCGGGCGCGCGCACCGACACTCGACGCTGCCGCGAGAGGGAGAGGGGCGTCCACGAATTTGATGCGCGCACCGATTTCTTCACTCTCACCGGAGACGGAGGTATTCGAAAGTGTGCTCGTGACCTCCTGACCACCCCCGAACGTTGCCAGGCCGCGCCACCAGCGGCACTGCCGATGCGAGCACCAACTCCTGCGGACCCGCTCGGGCGAATCAGGAACGACCACCCACTCTGGCACCGACAGACCAGCGCGCGGTACGCAACGGATCTCCCCTGCACCCGTTACCAACCTCTCTTTCGCCGACCAACCCGTTTCAGCGTTACCGCAAGGAGGGCGCTCGTTTTCTCGGGCGACCGAGCTCCGCGCGATCCGCCCCAGTCAGCACTCGCAATCCAGACGCGACTCCCCAGAAGATGTGATCGATCCGCCCCCGTTCCTTTCCACGACGTTCGACGCTATAGCAAACACCCAATTACCCAGACGCCCGTCCTTGCACACCGCAACACGACACCGCAGCTCCCACCTGCCCGGCAACCGCAGCCGATGTGCCGCGTCCCGAGGCCCATCGGCGCGCGCCCCAACGGTGGCGATTCGGGGCGGCGCGCGTCGACGCGATCGCGGGGATGCGCGCCGGCGCGCGGAGGCAGGCGGGGGCGTGCGCACCCACTCCGAAACGTGTCCAAACAGAAGTGGTCCATGGGTTGCTTGCGGGAGCAGAGATAGTTGTTGTGGAGGATATAACGGGGAGCTGGGGATATTGTGCAGGTTATGCGTGGGAGGCGTCGTGGTTGCGTGCGGGAACATGTCGGCGGGTGAAAGCAACCCGCTGGGAGGGAACTGTCCGTGTGGGGAAGGGCGAGGGCACGACGCGACGAATCACCGTGCAGGAGGTGGCTGGTTGCTGGTGGATCGGCTGGTGGACAAGTGGTGGCAAGGAGGGCATCGATCGGTTTTCGGTGGGCCCGTCTGCGAGGGGGGCGATCCCACCGAAGCGGGCGTAGCCGAATGTCCGGCGGCGCCAGCCGCGTCCTCCTCATCTCACCCGCCACGACCGTCCCCCTCCATCTTCCAACTCCTGCTGCACAGTGCCATGCGACGAGCGGTGTCGGACGACACGCCGTGGGCGCCGGTGGCCACCTCGCTGACCTCACCGGACGCGTATCGCCCGACGCTGCCTTCCTTGCCGCCGCTGCCCGCCATCGCGCCTTCGCGCCCGGCACCGGTGCCGCCGAGCTATCGCCCTCTGGATCCCGGCAGCGGCCACAGCCTCTGCAATGCGGCCGTCGTGGCCACGGTGGGTTTCACCGGGAAACTGCTCATGTCCGGTCTGCAGCGCATTCACGCCTACAACCTCGACCGCCTGCATCGACTCATCACGGACCGGTCGCCGGGCACGCCGCTACTCACTGTCAGCAATCACAAGTCGGTGATGGATGACCCGTTTTTATTGGCGTCGCTGTTGCCGCCGCGGCTCCTATTGCGACCGGCGCGCATGCGATACAGCATGTGTGCGGTGGACATCTGTTTCCGCAGCGAATTCCTGAACCGTTTCTTCATCGCCGGCAAGGTGTTGCCCATACGACGCGGCGCCGGCCTGCAGCAGCCGGAGCTGGCGCGCGCTGCCGAGAAGCTGGCGCGCGGTGAATGGCTGCACGTGTACCCGGAGGGCAAAGTGAACCAGCACTGCCTCGGGCTGATACGTCACGGCATCGGCAAGCTGATCGCGCTGGCCAGTGCCTGGCGCGAGGAACCCGTCCCCGACATGCTCATCGTGCCCATGTATCACGAGGGCATGGAGCATGTCATGCCGCAGGATGACGAGAGCAACGAACTGGTGTCGATGGTGCCGCGTATCGGCCGGGACATCTTTGTGATCGTCGGCGAGCCGTTCAGCGTGCGCGAGATCGTGCGACGGCGCGCCGCCCAGGTGGCGGCGGCAGTGGCCAGCGTGCGGACGTCGCCGCCGGAGATGGCCGTGGCCGCTGCCGCATCCGGTGACAATGGCGAGTCGACAGCGCTCACGCTGACACTGCCGGAATCCGCATCGCGCGATATCACGGAACCGCTCGAGCTGTACGAGGAGATATGCGATGTGATCGCCGCCGAGCTGGCCGCGCTGCGCGATGAACTGCGCGCCCGCGTCCGGGCCGAGCTGGGCATCGACATCAAACGCGTCCTCGGTGCCTACGATTAGCGAATTCCTGAAGCGTGTGTGTGTGTGCGTGTAGATAGGTAGGTAAATGCAGCCCTCGAGTGTAGCGCCGCGTGTTTACTCACTGGGATGCGGGAGTGCGTCCGCCGCTGCCGCCGACGCGCACCGTCGGTTTGGCCCGCGACGATGCCGACGACAGCAGCGGGAGGCGGTTGCTCCTCACGACACCGCTCGTCGTCCTTGTCGTCGTCGTCGATGATGACGCGGATACCTTGTTCGGAGCGCCGGCCGCTGCTGTACTGCTGCTACTCGTCGTCATCGTCGCCGGTGCGTTCGCCGCAAACATGCCGCCAAATGTGCTGCGTTCCTTATCCCGATACGCCTCGCGCAGGCGCTGTACCTTGTCCAGTTGCGTGCGCACCGCTGAGTGGTTCGGTTCGAGGCGCATCACCTGCAGCAGATCCTGTCGCGCGGCTTCGTACTCGCCCAGTTCGGTCCGCGCTTGCGCCCGTGTGAACAGCGCCTTGGCCAACACCGACGGGTTGCGGCGAGTGGACGCTTCGGCATCGGTGTTGGCGTCGGTGTCCGGGCTGATCACCACCTCGGCTGCTGCGTTGCCGCGACGTGCCTCAATCACCGCATCGGCACAGCGCGCACTGTCAGCATAGGCGCCCATGCGGTAGTGCGTGCGCGCCAGATTGTTCCACAGCGCCTGCACCAACGCCTCTCGTTCCCGCTCCGCCACTCCGGCCTCGCCCTTCTCCTGCTCCTCCTGCTCCTCCTCCATGTCGGCCGCCAATCGCAGCGACTGCAGCGCCACTTGGTACTCTTGCAAGGCGGCTTCCCAGTTGCCCTGCTTGAAATAATAATTGCCCAGCTCTTTGGCCTCCTTGGCGTACGCTTCCCGTTCCGCAGCGGTGTTCAGCTCGGTGAACGGGCGCGTCTTGCGGTATCGTAACGCGGGCGGCGGGGACAAGGCGGCGGCGGCGGCGGCGCTTTCCCCAGCCGGCGCCTGCGCCGCGACCCCGGCGGTCATCGTCCCATTCGGCCGCACCGTGCCCAGATACTCGATGTCGATCTCCACGCTGCCGCAATTCGGCCGCACCAGCTGCGTGCCATCGGCACCGCGTCGCCCGCGCACCCCAAACGCACACGCCGGCGCTCCGCAGTGCACCCGCGCCAGCTCGCCGGGTCGCATGGTGGCCAGCGCCAACTCCACCGCCGGGATCACGTGCGAGCGTCCCATGACAAAAGTGAACGGAGCCGCGCGCCGGTCATCGTCGGTCGTGTAGGTGCCGTCCAGCCGCACCCGCCCGGTCGCGTCCGCCGTTGCCGCCCGATATTCGGTGTCGGCCGCCGCCACAAACAGCTGGTAGTGAATGGCCACCCGCTCGCCCTTTGCCGGCGGCGGCACCAGCGCTGGCGGTGGTGGTGGTGGTGGTGGCTCAGCGCTCGCACTGGCCGCGGCGTCATTTTCCAACAGGGTCGACACGGTCGTCGCCGCCGTTTCGGTAGCCGCACCCGCTGCTGGCCGCAGCACTCGCTTGTACACCCGTTTGGCGTCCACGTGGCCGCGTGGCAACAACCACACCACATCCGCGTCGTTGGTCATGTCTCCCGCCACGCCCCGGTACACTCGCTCGCGACGAGCGCAACACAGCTCCACCCGGTGAACGCGGCGCTCCCCGCTTGGACTGGACCGTTCGGGCACCGTACACGCCTGTCGCCCTCGCAAATCCGCCCCCTACTACTCTACTGCCTCGCTTTCCCTCCCCGAGCTGCCCGAATCCACTTCCTCCCCGGTATTCTTCCCGATGCAACCCACACCGTCACCGATTCACCCAGCGTCACCTGCACCGACAAGGCACCGCACGACGTCGACGGCGGTCTTGGAAGGGCGCGATTCCGACACCGCCTCCGCAGACACAACCGGAACATCGACACGCGCGGTAGTACGTGCATGCGGGGGCTGGTCACGAAATGCCGGTGAGAAAGCGACGACCATAAAGTTGACTGCAGGTACTGTCCCGCAGGAAACAGCCGCGACGATGGCTCTCTCTGCCTTCTCGACATTCCACTCTCACCGGTTTACACGCGGCTGACGGGCAACACGGTCCATTTACGGGGATGCGCTCGGTGCGCGTTGCGCTCCTCTACACCCATCCAGACACACATCGGATACAGACGCTGCGCCGCGGGTCGGTCGACCGGCGGCGTCGCGGCCGACCTCGCGCACGTGCCCGTTCTCGATACGCGTACGTCATCTCTAGTCCACCTCTTCGACGGTCGGGCCGCCGCCGCCGCCGCTCGCACCAGCGCCTGCGGCATCGCCCGACATGCCGCCGGGCATGCCACCAGGCATGCCACCAGGCATGCCGCCGGGCATATCGCCGGGCGCACCGCCCGCCTGTTGGTACATCTTGGTGAAGATAGGCGTGGTGACCGATTCGAGCTCCTTCTGCATGCTCTGAATCTGGTCCAGCGAGGCCGTGGAGCCGTTCTCCTCCAGCCACTCGATCACCTCCTTGGCCTTGTCCAGCACCTTCTGTTTGTCGGCGTCGCTCAGCTTGGCGGCCACTTGCTCCTCCTCCACGGTTCGCTTGGCGGCGTACGCCAGCTGTTCCAGCGAGTTCTTCGCCTCGATCACTTTGCGCATCTCGTCGTCCTTGGCCTTCATCGCCTCGGCCTCCTTGATCATGCGCTCCACCTCGGCCTCGCTGAGACGACCCTTCTCGTTCTTGATGGCGATGCGCTCGCTCTTGCCGGTGGTCTTGTCCACCGCAGCCACGTTCAGGATACCGTTCGCATCCAGGTCGAAAGTGACCTCGATCTGCGGCACGCCGCGCGGCGCCGGCGGAATGCCGGTCAGCGTAAACTGCCCCAGCAGGTGGTTGTCCTTGGTCATGGCGCGTTCGCCCTCGAACACCTGAATGGTCACCGCCGGCTGGTTGTCCGCGTACGTGGTGAACACCTGGCTCTTCTTGGTGGGGATGGTGCTGTTGCGCGGGATCAGCGTCGTCATCACGCCGCCGGCCGTTTCCAGGCCGAGTGACAGCGGCGTCACGTCCAGCAGCAGGATGTCCTTGGTGGCTTCGGACTCGTGGCCCGACAGAATCGCCGCCTGCACCGCCGCACCGTACGCCACCGCCTCGTCCGGATTGATCGATTTGCACAGCTCCTTGCCGTTGAAAAACTGGCTTAGCAGCTGCTGCACCTTGGGGATGCGCGTCGAGCCGCCCACCAGCACCACGTCGTCCACCTGGCTCTTAGACAGGTTTGCGTCTTTCAGCACCCGCTCCACTGGCTCCATCGTGCTGCGGAACAGGTCGCCGCACAGCTCCTCGAACTTGGCGCGCGTGATGGTGCTATAAAAGTCGATGCCATTGTACAGCGAGTCGATCTCCACCGTCGCCTGCGTCGCCGACGACAGCGTGCGCTTGGCGCGCTCGCACGCCGTGCGCAGACGGCGCATCGCACGGTTGTTGCTGGTGATGTCCTCCTTGTGCTTGCGCTTGAACTCGCGCACGAAATGGTCCACCATGCGCGAGTCAAAGTCCTCACCGCCTAGGTGCGAATTGCCGGCCACCGCGCGCACCTCAAAAATGCCCGAGTCCACGCTCAACAAACTCACATCGAAGGTGCCGCCGCCCAAGTCGAAAATCAACACGTTCTTCTCCTTGCCACCGGTGGTCTGCTTGTCGATACCGTACGCGATCGCCGCCGCCGTCGGCTCGTTGATGATGCGCAGCACGTTCAGACCGGCGATGGCGCCGGCGTCCTTGGTCGCCTGGCGCTGCGAGTCGTTAAAGTAGGCCGGCACGGTGACCACCGCATCGTTCGCTTTGGTGCCCAGGTAGGCTTCGGCGATCTCCTTCATCTTGGTCAGCACCATCGCGCTGATCTCCTCCGGTGAGAAGCGCTTCACTTCACCGTGCGCTACCACTTGAATGAGTGGCTTGTCACCCGCGCCCTGCACCACCTTGAACGGCCAGTGCTTCATGTCCTCCTGCACGCTCGGGTCGGAGAACTTGCGCCCGATCAGCCGCTTCGCGTCGAAGATGGTGTTCTCCGGGTTCATCGCCACCTGGTTCTTGGCAGCGTCGCCAATCAACCGCTCCGTCTCCGTGAACGCCACGTACGACGGCGTCGTGCGGTTGCCCTGGTCGTTGGCGATGATCTCCACCTTGTTGCCCTCCATCACGCCCACGCACGAGTAGGTCGTGCCTAGGTCGATTCCGATCGCTTTCGCCTTGGACATTTTGGCCAAACCTCTGTACTCGCTCTCTAATCACTTGTCACAAACGTCCCGAGATCCACCCGCTCGGTAGCGCTCCTCGTTTCACAACCCTTCTATTCTCACAACCCGAACGCGCTTCCGACCGCTCCCGCCTCTCCGTTTCGTCCGCCGTGGGCACCGCGCGGACCGTCGCATGCGCGCCCATCGTCCTGTCCGGTGTCTTCGACGCGCTTCGGGAGGCATCCGATTCTTGGAAGATTTGGGAGTTCTGCGGAAGGTCCTCCGAGAGTGCCCGTTCGCGGTGCTTCGGAACGTTTTCCCTTGCACTTGAGGTTGAATTCATCGGGATATCCTCTTCGCCAGCCATGCAGACACAGCCAGCAACGGTTTCGTGTAGTTTTGAAACCGCCACGCAATCCGTTTAGATGAATTAACCGAAAAGTGTCAGTCGTGCGGGTTGGACGACGAGGTGCCGTTGCGGCAACCGTCTGCAGCACTCTGCGCTCTTCGTCTGCGCCAGAGCATTCGCGCTGCACGTTCCCTCGCTACAGACCCAGAATGACACTGGCGACCGCACAGAGGATGAGCACGCCGCCAATATCGGTTAGCGTGCTCAGCGCCGGGCTAGCACAGTTGCACGGGTCGAGGCCGAGCCGATACAAGATCAGCGGTGCGGCAGTGCCCAGGATCACCGCCAAAAACACCGTGATCCACAGCGACAGCGACACACTGACACACGCCAACACGCCGCCACCGCTGGAAATGACGCGCGCAAAGCCCACCACCGCCAAGATGGTGGCGAGCGCGGCGCCCACCAGCACTTCGCGCGCCAGCACCCGCCAGGCATTGCCGCGGTGGATCTCACCGGTGGCCAGTCCGCGAATCACCAGCGCACTAGACTGATTGCCGGCGTTGCCACCAGCGCCCACCGTCATGGTCAGAAACAGTGCTAACACCACATGGCGCTCGATCAGCGACGAGTACCGCCCCAGGATCATCGAACTCAACGACTGCAGTAGCAGCAGCAGCACCAGCCACGTGGCCCGCCCCACGATGAACGACTGCAGTCGCGTCTGAAAGTAGGTCTCGATGTCTTCACCCTGCAGCGGCGACTCCACACCGCCAAACCGCAGGATGTCATCCGTCGCCTCCAGCTCCATCTCTCGTATGATGTCGGCGGCGGTAATCAGCCCGACGAGCCGCTGCTCGTCGTCCACCACCGGCGCCGTCAGCGCGCCCGCCGCCCGCAATCGTCGTACCGCCAGCTCTAGTCCCTCGTGCACCGACAGCACCAGCGAGCACGCCCGCACCAGCTCGTCGATGCGCCGCGAGTCGTCATCGGCCACAAACAACAGATCCTCCACAGCGATGTACCCGACCAGGGCGGAGGAACAGGCATCCAGCACGTACAGACAATCCAGCGTGGGCAATGAGGCGGCAGCGTCCGTGGCGCATCCACCGGCGCCGGCAGCATCGCGAGTCGCTTGTCGTGTACGCCACATCATCTGTTTGCATTCGGCCACGGTCATGCCCAGCGGCACCGTGACCGCCTCGCGCCGCGACGTGGTATCGCTCCACACACCACCGGCCGGCACCGAGCCGGGCCCTATCATCGACGCCACACACGCCTGTTTATCGGAAACGCGCACCTTGAGCAGCGCATCCGCCGAGCCGTTGGCGCCTGCGGACGCGGACGCTGGAGCCGCCGCAGGCACCACTCCATTCATCGGGCCGTTGTTGCGTGCTGTCGTCGGCGTTCCACTTGCGACTATTTGCAATGGGGAGGCGTTGACGCCTGCCTGGGATGTTGGGGTCGTTTTTCGGTCCGGCGTTCGGGATCCCGGCCGACTGCCCGGTTGCCCGTGGTCGCCCGGCGCGGCGCCGGGCCCACCGCCGACGCTGCACACCCACGTTCGCTGGCGCCCAACCCGAGCGACCACCGCATTCCGCCGCGCCGTCCTCGCCACGACAACCACCGCTGGCACAAACGCCATGCCGCGCGAGGAGCGCGGAGAAGAGATGAACCGTTCGGTGCAGCGTGGTGTGGGAAAGCGAGCGCTGACGAGACAGGGCCCATCGACCGCGCAGACGGCTGGGGCGACCGCAATCTCTTCGGTAAATGAGACAAGATAGGACAACCGATCCGATGGAGAACCGCGGAACGTCTCCCGCACAGCGAACACGAAGCGACGGGCGGCGACGAGCGTGAGGAGATCAGCTTGTGTTGCAACCGCTCCCCCTTACGGGTGTATGCGGAGTGGTGGAGACACACTGAGGCACGGCTCGAGAGAACACACCCAGTGCATCCTGGTGTTCGCGTATGCCCATGGACCGCCCTGGTCACATCGCACCCCTTTATACACCCACAAAAAGCTACGGCATGCCGGCGTAGAACGCTGCGGCAGTGTTCGCGCCCCCAATGCCGTGAAGAAACGCCATGAAGAGTGGCGTCTCAACGATAGGCGCCATGCCATCTGATGGTGGCGCCTCATCCCGTGCTTCCCAATTTATTTGCGCGCACGGCGGCTTCGATGGCGGCGCGGAGCGCCTCCGTCTTCTGGCGCGCGTCGATGCCGTGCTGTTTTGCCAGTTGCTGCAGTTCGCGGCGGTTCATGGAAGTCACTGCGGTCGCAGCAGCGGGTGCCGCATCGCACTTGCGGGCGCGACGCGGCCGCGGCGCTGCTTCGGCCACCGCCGCGCGTCTGGTTCGCGGCGTCGGCGTCGGCGGCGTCTCCTTCTGCGCCCGCAGCTCCTGCTGCGCGCGCTCCAGCGCCTCGCGAATGGACCTACTCTCCTCGCGTGCCCGCCGCAAGTCGTCCTCCCAGCGCCGCCGCCGTTCATGACAAGCGGCTCGCGCGTGCACGCTGCTTTCCTCCGTTGTGGCTGCTGCCCGCGCGCCCGTCTCCGCTTGCGCCTCCGGCGACAACAGCGGCAACACGCGCTGCAATGCCGTGCGCATCGTCTGACACTGTTCCTCCAGAAACAACAACTCGGCGTCGGCCGCCGACAGCGCCCGTTCCTTCTCCTCCAGGCGCCGCTCCCGCCCGTCCGCCTCGTGCAGCAGCTGCCACACCTCGTCTCGCAACGCCGCCACATTGTCTCGCAACGCCTGCACTTGCGCCGTCTCGGCCTGACAAGCGTCGCGCCCCTCCAGCGCCTGGGACACCCGCTGCGCCCAATCCGACACCGCACTTTGCAGCGTCCGCCCATACGCTTGCCCCGCCGACGCCGCTCCCGCCGCCAGCCGTGTCGCCCAACTCGCCCGCCCGTCCACCTTGCGCTCCAGCGCGTGTACCGCCGCTCGCACCAGCTTGGCCGGTCCCGCCGGGTGCACGCCCTCCGCCATAACCCACCGACGATGCGCCACAGGTGCACACTGCCATATGCAGCCTGCCGTGGAGATGAACAACAACGTCATTGAGGGTGAGGCGCAGAAGGCGTTGACCTCAACTCGCGGTCAGCACAGTCTTCCCTCCTGCGCACAGCGTATCGACAACGGAGCAGAGCGCGCGCGCGCGCGCCCGTCGACGCCCCTTTTTTCAAAGCGCGAATCCCACACGCACACGCACATCTCCGATCGGGTGTCGCGTCTTGCAGCGAGAGGCAAGGCGGGCAGCGCATCCGATAGACACCGAAGAGGGGAGTGCGTGCCATAGAGGCCCATGAAGCGTCCGCGTGACATCGAGAGGGCGTGGTGCAGGAGTTGAGATCGGTCTCAAGGCAACGACCGGAACAAGGGCTGTCCAACTGGAGGCGACGGGTGGCGGATTCGTAGAGCGCATGCACCGCCAGCACTGCGCCTCAGACGACCGAGCGGCATCGGTCATCGAGTCATCGTCTCCAACCTTTCGTCCACACACATTTCTCTCGTTTATCGCGCTAGACGTCGCGAAACTCGATGCGTCGCGTCTTGTACAGCGACCACTTGAAGCGTTTCATGAACAGCATCAAGCCGGCCAGTACGGTGAGCGTCGCCATCCACTGCACGCCCATGAGTTTGCGCTGATCGTGTTCGGGTTCGGCGGCCCAGCTGAGGAACGTGGCCACGTCTTTGGCCATCTGGCTGGTCGTGGCCGGTGTGCCGTCGTCGTACTCGACGCCGTCGTCATACAGGGCGCGCGCCATGGCGATCTGCTGACCCGGGAAATACGGGTTATAATACAAGCCTTCACGCACGTGGACGCCCGCGGGCGGCTCGCGATACCCGGTCAGCAGCGCGAACACGTAGTCGGCGCCGCCGTGGCGCGCCTTGGTGATGAGCGACAGGTCTGGCGGCAGCGCGCCGTTGTTGGCATACCGCGCCGCCTCCGCGTTCGGGTACGGCGCCGGGAAGTGATCCGCCAACCGCCCCGGCCGCGTAAACATCTCACCCTCGTCGTTTGGACCGTCTTCCACCTCGATCTCCTCGGCCATCTCCTTCACCTCCGACTCGGTGAACGCCACCCCCACCAGGTTCCGAAACGCCACTCGGTTCATGGAGTGACACGACGCACAGACGTTTTTGTACACCTGGTAGCCGCGACGGATCGACGCCGCATCGAACGCCGACAACGGTCCTCGGTGCGACCACGGGTACTGCGCCGGATGCAACTGATCGTCGTCGGCCAGCAGCGGCGGCCGTGCCTGCCCCAACGCCACCACCGTGGCCACGCCACCGGCGGCAAACGCCCCCACCCGCAGTGCCACCTGCATCTATGTCGGAGATGGCACCACCGGTCGCACTGACCGCGAACTCGCGATGAGAGGCGGTTGTGCTGGGGCGGAGAACGACCGCGGCAGCGAGCGAGAGACGACCGACGAGGCGTTCGGGCGGCGAGGAGGCGCAGTCGGGCGGAACCGATGCGGGAGGCCGCGGAGAAGCGATGCGGGCTGTGATACGCGTCGCGGTGTTGCAAGGGCGTGCGGGAGAGCAGGCACAGTTGGCGGAGGTGAACGATTCCCGAAGAGCCCGCTTAACGCGACAGAGTCGTCACAATTGCACAGTTTACATACCGAGCGGACGAACGTCTCGCGGACACCGGTAGCACGTCCCCTACCCCGACTCGACTACTGGGCGGCCGTGTACATCCGCACCAAATAGACAAGCAGCGCAATCAGCACCGGCACCGTGACTCGCTTCAGCACGAGTGTCACACCGCCCGATGAAGCAGAGGCGGCGGCCGGCACCCGACCAAACGCGCCGCCAAACTCCTCGCCCGCCGCGCCGTTGCTCGTGGCCACCCCGTCGCGAGCGCCACCACCCGCTCTCTTTTCACCGCTCTGCGCAGCCTCCTCCACCAAATCACCGATGAAAAACTCATTCAGCTGCTCCCGTGCCGATTTCGAGTGCCCGACGTCCTCAAACTCGCGCGTGGCATCCCGCCCGGCGGTCTCCAGCAGCACGTCTTCGCCGCCCGGGTGCTCGCTCAGAAACCGCTCCACCGCATACACCTTACCAGCGATGATCATCCAGCACGACTTGCTGTTGTTGTGCTCGGCCACCTCTGCGGCGGTGTACGTCTTGTGCGTCTCCATGGCGCCAACGAGCGCGGCGTGATGGGCGTGCCCGCCGACCGACCGAACGTCGGTGACGAACGCCAAGGCTCACACCCTGCCGCGCGCGCGCGCACGCGCAGTGGAGGTGATGGGATGCGCGCGCGTCCACGAATGTCACCGCGCGGAGTGGTGCAGGCGATTCGTATCCGCGTGTGGACAGGAGCAAGTGCGGAAACCAGGGCAGGAAGAAGGGTTCATGTACTGAAAGTTCATGGGAGCGGCACGGGTGTCCTTTTCACAGCTCCCTCTGTTTCCCTGGCCCTATGGGTTCCCCGGCAAGTTCTGCGAGGTCGCCCACCGGGTTGCCGAGGCGATCGAAGAAACGATATCGGCGGTGCGGCAGCAGCGCGTTGCAGGCGATGGTGGCGAATGCCGCCGGCAGCGTCTTGAAGCGGATATAGGCACCGCGTGCAGCCGGGCGCCGGCGCACTGTCTGCACGATGCGCGGCGCCAGAAAGGCGGCGACCGTCTCAGGCCGTTCGGCCAGCCAATTGAAGAAGACGCGATTGGCCGCCGTGGAGTCGCGCAGCAACAACTCCGTGAGCACCATGCCGGGCGACACGGTGTGTACGGAGACGTTGCTGCCGCGCAGCTCGGTGTTGAGCGAGTGCATCAGCTGCGGCATGGCGCGTTTCGTGGCACCGTAGGCCGCAAAGTTGGGCGTGCCCGCGCCGAACACCCCGGCGCCGTCCGTGTTGAAGACGTGGCCGTGGCGGTCGGGCCACTGCTGCATCTGGCGAATGGCCTCGCGGCATCCCAATAGCGTGCCCAGCAAGTTGGTGTGCACCGGCGCGATGACGGCCTCGGCAGGCGCGGTGGCGAGCGGCCCCCGCCGGCCGACGGCGCCGGCGTTGTTGATCCAGGCGTCGATCCGCGGCGTGCGTCCGTCGCCCAATCGTGCCACTCGCTCGGCGAATCGGTGCAGCGCATCGGCGTCGGCCACGTCGCACTGCTCCACCAACACCGCATGAGGCAGGGCGCGTTTGGCCAGTTCCACGTGCACTGCGCTACGCCCACAAACCGCAACTTGATGGCCGCGCTGGATCAGTTCGCGGGACAGCGCCAGCCCCACGCCCCGCGTACCGCCGGTGACCACAACGCGCAGTGCCGCGTCATCGGCAGTGGCGCGGAGTCCCAGCGCTCGAGAGCGAGCGCGCGAGGGAACCGTAAAGGAGCGTGGGCGGGACAGAGGCAGGCATACAAAGGCGTGCATACGAAAAGCGAGGAGGTTGCTAACTCTTGGGCGGCTGCTGCAGAACGAAGCGACGATGCGTCGCGGCAAAAAGTCGAAGCGGCGTTCGTGAAGCCGCTGCCAGAGCTTGTGGACGTGCAACAGAGGAGCAAACGGAAGCAAAGCGGTTGTTGCCCCAGCGACCGAGCAAGCGAGCGGACGTCACCTTCTAGAGCGGTCGCCTGAGATCAGCAGATCACCGGGTGCTCGGTCGCGTCCCCCAAAAAACTCTTCTGGTGACGACGCGATTCGAACGCGCGCGGGCTGGCGCCCAACGGAACCTCATTCCGTCGCCTTAACCACTCGGCCACGTCACCGGGGACCTGCGCACGCACCCATGCCGTGTCGCTCTGCACCCGAACGCCCGCCTGAGCGAGATCGCGGCGGGGAATAACGCATGCAATGTGGCCAAATTGGGAATATAAGGACGGGAGAGCGGTCCACAGTACTCCACGAACATGCTGGCCTCGTTACGGCACGCCGCTATCCCCAAAGAGCATCGTAACGGCACTCACCACTTGGAGAGCACGAACGCCCGCCGGATATCAACGCAGATCGGCCCAGTCTATTCCACTTTGACGCATCGACTGTCCCCCCGGCACTCCTCACACCCTGAAATCCACTCACCTGTCCTCACTCCCACAGCCCCGACTCTGTCTTGCGCACCTCCCGCCCACGTCCTCTATCCGTCGCGAGCGCAACCGACGCACGCGACGCGGCGCACCGACGCGGAATCTCATGCGCAGCTCCGCGTCCATCTCGTTCGTGCCGCTGCTCGTGGGCGCCACCTCTTCCCCCCCCCTCCTGAACGCCGTCGTCTCTGTCGGAATGTTTGTGCTGGTGGCGACGCCGCCAAGTGCTTCGCGCACGGCCCGTCGTGGGCGCCGCGGGCGACGCGGACACCGTCTGTGCCTGATGCAGGAGGAGCCGCGCCGCCCAAGGTGGATAGTCGGCAAGGACTATCTGCCACTGTCGCCGACGCACGGCGTGCCGCCGGTGGAGGTGCGGGCGGAGCAGGCCATCAAGCGCCGCGTCAACAAACTCATCGACAACGTGCGCGGATGGTTCCAGCGACAGCGCCAGAGACAGCGCGGCGGCACGTCCGGATCCTCCCTCCAGGCGCAGGCGGCGCATGCGATGGACACGGTCCGCGAGCACGTGCTCCGCTGGCGCGACTCGCTCAATTCGTCTAAAGCTGACACGTCCCAGTACGACTCGGCTATCGCACGGGTTCGTGCGGCGGTGGAGTCCCTGGAGAAGCTGTACGCGGAGCAGGCGAACGCGCAACAGCGGAATGTGTCCGCGCTGTTGTCCGACTTGGCCAACGAGGCGCAGTCGCGCTTCGAGTCGTTGCGCAAAGACTGCGACCGGTGGTCCCAGCAGGCGTTGGAGGCCGTGCAGGGTGCCATTCCGGAGGATGTGTCCCAAGCCGTGGGTCGGGCGCGCGAATCGATGCAGCGGCTGGTGCGCGCTCGCCCGGGCGACGCCGAGCTGCCGGATACGCTGCAGTCGGTGGAGTCGTCGTTGCGCGACCTGCAAGAGCGGGTTGAGCGCGCCAACAATGACGTATCGCAACGGCTGGCGCCGGCGGTGGACGACGCCAAACGGATGCTGCAGACGGCACGCGATCAGTACGACGCCTTTATCGACGCCAAGACGTCGGAGGCCATGGCCTCCCTGGGCATCGTGGAGGCGGACTCGATCGTGGCACCGCGCCGCGGCCGCGCCGAGCGCTTCGACCTCCAGACCGCGCTGCTGATGGCCGGGTTCACCTTTGACGCGTATCGCGACCCGCGGCCGGAGGACGGCCGTCGCTTCGAGCACGACCAGCTGGCCACCACGTACTTGTCGGGCGATTTTGTGCGCGAGCGTTTTGCCGGCGTGCTGACCGGGCGCGTGGACACCTCGTTCGACATCGAGTATCCGCCCGAGGCGGAGGCGCACAGCGGCGAGCCGGTGGTGTTTTACGTGCGCGACTATGAGCACGACGAGGCGGTGCTGACGCGCATGGCCACCCCGTGGTATACGGATAAGCGGCGCGTGCGACTGCGCGATATTCCCGACCTGACGTTCACCCCGTTCGCCAAACCAGATGGAGAGGGCGGCGGCAGCGGCATTCCGCCCGCCGACCCGAGTTCGCCATCGCTGATGGATTTCGCGTACCAGACGACGCGCCGCTGGAGCGATGCCGCGCGCTCCGCATTCGACCAAGCGGTGGCGCAGGCGCGCGCAGACCCTACGGCCACCGCCGAGGCCATCGAGAAGCTGATCCGCGAGTCGGATGTGCCACCGGGCGAGCTGCGCGAGTGGGATGAACTGCAGAGGCAGGTGACGCAGGAGATTGTCAGCTACCGCGACACCGAGCGGCTGATGTTTGTCAAACACCTGGGCACCGACACCGAGTTCTACGTGTGGCGCTCGCCGCCGGCGGTGCATACGCGCAAGGTGATATTTGCCTTCCGCGGCACGGCGCAGATGTCGTGGCGCGACTTTCTCACCGACGCCAAGATGTATCAGGACGACTACTCGGAGGACTGCGGTGCGGAGGGCGCCGCCATCCACGCCGGTTTCGCGGAGGCGTTCCGCTCCATCCGCGACGCGGTGCGGCGCGTGGTGGACTACTTTGTGGAGAGCGGCGTGCCGGAGTTGTACTTTACCGGTCACTCCCTGGGCGGCGCCATGGCCACACTGGCGGCGCTGGACACGGCGCAGCGCGTGTCGCCGTCGGTGCGCGTGCGCATGTACAACTTCGGTTCTCCGCGCGTGGGCAACGCGGTGTTCGCCCGCACCTTCAACCAGCACGTGCCGACAGCGTACCGCCTCGTGAACGACGCCGACGTGGTGGCGCGCATGCCGCGCACCATCTCCATGGACTATCACCACGTCGGGTTCACGGTGCTGGTGAATCCCGACGGCGCGCTGTGGGTGGAGGGGCAGAGCGCGGGTGAGGATCCACTCAAGGAGCGCTGGCACCCGATCGAGGCGTTGATCAAGGCCGAGCAGCGCGCCTTTGAGAGCATCGTCAACAACAAGGCACTGCTGCACCATCTGGAGGATGCGTATTTTGTGGCTCTGGCGCACACGCTGTTGCGGTCGTGAGCGGGAGGGGCCGGTAGAATGTGAACAGGGCGGTGGGGTGATGAAATCATAGGGAGCACACGCTGCGGCGTCTGAGCAGTTGAAGTCTCTTTTGCGTGGGAGCCCACAGAGGCGAGAGGATACTGCGCCCGCCGCGCAGCCGCCAAACCCTCGATGCCAGCTCTCCGTCGCATCGTTCAGACGACCACACACGCTCCCTCGCTGAGATAGAATCACCCCACTCCGCACTTTGCATTCCGGAGTCCTATCATGGCGTGTTCCGTGCTCTGTCGTCCTCGCAACACGTCCCGCATCGCATCGGCTGCAAACCGTCCCGTCATGTCGCTGCCTATCGCGGAAATCTCCGCGTCGCGCGCCCACTCTGCCTCCAAGTTGTGACGCACGTGCAATCGCACGGAACGCGCGAGGTGTTGCCCAGGGCGACACGTAGGCACCGCTCCACGTCGGATTTTTGGGGCTGCGCATGTACAACTCTGGCACGCCACGCGTCAACAATACCGCGTTCGTTCGGGCCTTCAACCAGTGCGTGCCTGGTGCCTGGCGCATGGTCAATGAGCCGGATACCCTGCCACAGGTCCTGCTCACCCTCTTCGGCGACCACCATCACGAGGGCTCGATGGCGCTGATCGGTCCCAAGGGCGCCCTGTGGGTAGAGAGTGAGAGTGCCGGTCCGGGTTCGCTGCAGCAGCACGAGGGCCAAATCGAAGCGCTGCTCGCCGCGGAGTGGCACATGCTGCAGGAGATCGAGGAGGAACCATTGCGCGGTTCTACCATTCCATTGACGCCTGTTTCCTGCCGCCGGCCAAAGCGTTGGTGGAGGAGTAGAAGCGGGTTATCCGCAAATAGCAAGCAGTACCTTTTCCTCACGACGCTCCCATCCTTACTCCCTCTCCCTCGACAGAACCCCAGACCGGCACACTCGTCTTCCTGCCACCTCCTCATCGTTCCACCCGTTGCGGCTGCCCCGTGCGCCAGGACCGCACCATCGCCTCGGCCACGCGCGTCGCCTCGAGACCGTCCACCTCGGTGGGCGCATCCGGCGGCAGACTACCGCTGTGCACCGCCTCGGCAAACACTTGCATCTCTCGCGCAAACGCTTGCGCAAAACGCTCCCCGAAATCCCACACGATGCGCTCGGCGCTCTGTCCGTCGGCGCCCAGCACCCGCACCGCCTCGCCGGCGCCCTTGAGCTCGCCCAGCTGCAGCGACCCGCGCGCGCCCACCAATTCGCTGGTCACGTTGTAGCCGTACTGAAACGCGCGACACAGGTGCAGGCTAGCCAGCGTGCCGTTCTCCATCTCCAGCACCACCACGCCGGTGTCCGCGTCGCCCAACCCGAGCAGGTGCGGATACACCAGCGCCGCACACACCGTATGCACCTGCCGCACCTCGCTGCGCAGCAGCCACCGCGCCAAATCAATGTCGTGCACCGCCAAGTCCAACAGCAGCGCCGGATAGCCGATGTCGCGCTGGTACTTGACCGGATATTCCGGATCGCCGGAGGTGCCCTTGAACACCGTCGGCTGCCCGATGCGGTCCGCCTCCAGCAGCTGTTTGCCGCGGTGGTACGACGGGTCGTAGCGGCGATGGAATCCAGTCATGAACAGCAGCGGCCGCGGGTGCTGTCGACGTCGGGCGTCGCTCACCGCCGCCAGCGCCTGCTCGATATCGCGCACCGCGACGCCCAGCGGTTTCTCGCAGAAGACGTGCTTGCCCGCTGCCGCCGCCGCCTGGATATGTGTCGGATGTTCCGTCGGCCGCGTCGCGATAACCACCGCGTCGATCTGCGGCGACGCCAACGCCGACTCGTAACTGGCAAACCAGCGCTCCGGCGGCACGTGCAACTCCGTGCCCAACACGTGCAACGCGTCTTTGCGCCGTGACGCCAACGATACCTCCACCCCCGGCGCTCGCGCCAAGTTGCGCGCGTGAATGATGCCCATCTCACCCAGCCCCATGACGCAGATACCCACGAGCTTCGGGGTCATGCTGAGCCCGTCAGCCCGTCAGCCCGTCAGCCGGTGCCGAGGCCACCGTGTGCACCGGAGCCGACCGAAACGCCGCCTGCACGGCTGCCGCGGTGGCGTTTGGGCGGGTGCGTGCGGGTGCGGGTGCCTCAGCGATAGGTCGCACTGCGAACACGCCCCCATGCGTTTCTGTGCACACGCACACGCTCGCCATCTAAACAACGACATGCTCTCACGCCGCGCCTGCCCTAATCCATCGTCAAACACTTTACACTCTCTCCCCTCCGACTTCCACGCTATGTAGAATGTCGCACGCCACCTCCAACACCCCGCGATACCGTATATCGTCGCGAGAGGGCGGCTTGCACACCTGCAGGTGATCGGCATGAGCAACACGCACCACCGTCCCGATACCCGGGTCGGCCGAAGCCGGCGTCACCATGCGGAACCGGCCGCCGCCCCAGGTTTGGGTGGGGCGGCCCTCGGCGAAACTCAACACCCGCACGGCGCTGGGCAAGGCGGGGGTGCGCGGCAGCATCGGTGGGCGACGATGATCCTCCACGCTGCCGTTCGGGTCCTGTTCGCGCAACAGCCCTTGCACATAATCGAGACCGACGGCTACCGGGCCCAGCACGTCCATGATTTGATCGCCGCGTTCCGCTAACGTGCGCGCCCGCGATACCGCCGTGTCGTACATGCCCGCCTCCGTCGCGCCCATCTCCCACTCGCGTTGTCGTCGCTGGCGGTGTTCATGGGTGGCCCGCAACCACGACTCCCACCACTGACCCATTCGGTGGTGCAGTCGTTCGCTGCCGTGCAGGCGCCGCTCCGGATCGCGCAACACCGCCAGAAAACACGCATGCAACGTCTCCAGCGTGTCATTATAGGGCAACATCTCGGTGAGCGGAACGGCCGGGCGCATGGCCTTGTCCAGCACCCCGCCGAGGATCTTGCCGGCAAACGACGAGCCGTGATGTGGCGTCGAGTAGAACACCACCCCGCGCAGGGCCTCCAGGAGCGCACCCGGCGGGTCCGACACCGCCTCCGACACCGCCAGCTGTTTGGCGATCAGACCGCCGTACGAGTGCGCCACCAACAGCAGCGCCCGCTGCCCTACGCCCGCCTGCACCAACTTGTGCCGCAGCGTCAGCGCCTGTTCGCGCAGCGGCGGCGGCGCCGGCGTGCGCGCACTGCTGCCCCAGGCGGTCAGCGCACTGGCGTAGCCGACGGTGAGAATGCGGACCCGGTCGTCGCCGAGGTCGCGCGCCAGCCACTCACGGGGCCACAACCGCTCGCGCCACACCCCCACCGTGCGCTTGCTGGTGCGCACCGGTGCCTCCGCTGCCGCGGCCTCCTCGGCGGCGCTCTGCATCGCGCCGCAGCGCCACGTCAACAGCGGATCGCCGCGGATGCCGTGCACCAATACGATATCCAGACCGGGTGCAAACGATGTCGACAGCGCCTCATCCGGCGCCAACACATACACATCGTCGTCGTAACGCACTGCGCACCGCTTGCCGTCCGCTTCGTTGCAGGCGTTCTCCAGGGCGCTGATGGCGCACGCCCGCAGCAGACTGTGGTCGTCGCGCAACCGCCACTGCGTCAACACGCGAATCCACTCCGGATACGCGGCCGCCAGACGCTGCGAGAACACCGACGGCAGACCGCGGGCCAGCGCATGGCGCAGCGCATCGGACGCGTGCGGTGCCCGGTCAGCAGCTGCACTGCTCTGGCCGTCGTCGTCTTCGGCGTCGTCGTAGATGTTACCTCGGTCGCCGACATCCTGCTCTTCAAACCGCCACAGCGCCACTGCCAGCAACGCCCGCATCACTTCCTCGGAGCACGGCGCGTCGCAGTGCCGCAGCAGGATCGAGACCGCCCGCGGGTCGCCTCTGCGCACCGCGGCCACCGCCAAAGCGCTCGCCTGCTCCCGTTCCGGTCGCTCATAGGGCATGGCCAGCAGGCCGTCCTCGTCCATGCTGTACATGGGCATCCACTGCGTCCACTCGCTGCCGCCTCCGGTATCGAGCACCTTTTCCAGCGCCACACGCAGCGCCTCCAATACGGTCACGCCGCGGACACGCCCTCCATGGACGGGTAACACAGACGAAGGTCGTCTGCGCAGCCAGCGCTGCCACAACAACGGCGCCAGTTGCGCATTGCGAGCCATCTCCAGCTGCAGCGGTGTGCTCTCCTCCAGCTGCTGCGGGGCCACCTCCAGCAACAACCGGCCGGCACACACGCTTGCCGCCCTACATTCGCGCGACAAAACCGCCAAACTGCCCACTCGCCCACCCCAATACCGCGACCGCGCCAGCGCCCACCACCCCGCCGCCTCCACCTCCACCCGCCACGCCCGCGCCAACCGCTCCAACACCGACCCACCGCCCTGCCGCAACACCTCCTCCCGCACCCCCGCCAACGCCGCCTCCAACTCACGCACCACCCGCAACCGCTCCCCCGCCTGCCCCACCTGCGCTGCCACCAACCAGCGCAGCACCTGCCGTCGCCGCCCGCAGCCCGACTCGCCCGTCGACAACACCGCTCCCGCCATCTCCCTCAGCGCCCCATCCAGACATACCGAGACACACCCACCCTCTTTCAATGCGACAAACACGCCTCCCGCACGGTCTCCAGCTCTCCCTTGCACCCTCTCTGCACGTCCAGCTTACCGCATTCTCGCACCGCCTCGCTGTCCCTCCATCTGGGCGACCGCACCCAGCCCAGCACCGCAGCGGCTGCGCCTCCCCCGCGCGCGACGCCGCTCGCGCGATGGCGACGACGGCGCGGCGACCGGGCGACAGCACTCCATGGTGGACGCGTGTCGTGAGAGGGCACGCTCCGGTGGGACACCAGGTGGTAGGGTGCACAGTAGAGGTGCCAAGACGGGTAATAGTTGTTGTTGAGTGGTAGGCTGGGGCACCACAACGGGGGTTCTATTGGGTGGGTTGCCGGGTTCCGAATTGGTGCGCGGGTTGGCTATGCGCTGCGGGGTCGGTGGGCTTCTCGTCTGGCGGTCGGTGGGTGGTCAGGGCGTCGCGGGGTGCTGGCCGTTATACAGAACCAGTGCGCTCGCGCCTGTTGCACTGCAAGCACGGCGAGGATGGACAGTACGTGCGGAAGCGGTCGAGGCACCTTGCGGTCGACCGTTCGGGCGCACCACGGCCACGTCCGGTGCTCCGTTCGTCGCTCTGCGGGGCATCGACGACCTTAAGGCGGGCACGCTGCAACAATACCAGGCGCTGTGTCGCCGCTACGGTATTCCGGCATTTGCTGATGTTCACTGCCCGGACGGGTCGTTGGTGCACGGTGTGCGGCTGCTACACCGCGCGCTCACGCACGCCTCAGCGCTGACCATCCACGCGTTTCAGGACGCGCTGCCGCGCTGCGCACCGGAGCAGCTACGCCACCACCTCTATCGACGGCACAATGTGGGTCTGGAGTTTGTCGGCGACCGGGTGGTCAATCTGTGCGTCACGGTGCACGCGGCCGAGGTGTGCGCGCGCTCGCCCAACGCGCTGACGGCGTCGCTGGTGGCGCGACAGTTTGCCATCGTCAACGCGCACGTGTGCAACGAACATTTGGCGCGAGTAGCGTGCCAACTCGGTTTGGACCGGCTGCTGCGACGGCGCCTGCCGCCGTCGCCGTCGGTAGGCGAGTCTGGCGCGCTGCCCGTGCTGGCGGGCGCGTACGAGGCGCTCGTCGGCGCCATCTTCCTGGAGCACGGTTACGACGTGGCGCACCGATTCGTGCGGCAGACGCTGACGGCCGATCAGCCCCAGCAGGGTGCCGAACCGACGTGGCCATCGCGAGAGGCGACTGCCGCCGAAAGCAGCGATGAGCCCGTCCCGGCGGGTGATCACGCAGAGCCCGATAGGACATCTGCAGCGACGCCGATGTCGCCGCATCCGAAAGAGGCCCTGGAGCGCGAACTGCGACTGTGGACGCACGCGGCGCGGCGCGACGCCCGACAACGGCGTCGTGGCGCTGTCAGCGAACCGGCCGACGGTCAGGCCACCGCAACCGTTCCTTCCGCTGCATCGCCGCAACCGCTAGAGTACCAGCTGGTGCAGGAGGTCGGTCGGCTCACCGACAACTCCTGGTTTGAGGTGCAGCTCCAGGTGTTCGGGGTGGCGGCGGCGCGCGGTTCGGGCCGCTCGATTATCGTCGCCGAGCACGACGCCGCGCGGCAGGTGTTGCAAGCGCTGGGCGTGTCCAGTCCCGCTGCCGAAGCACCGTATCGGTTGCGCCCGGAGACGTTGCGACCGGCGGCGCTGCTGGCGGTGCTGCTGCAGCGTGTTAGGGGCAGTGAGGCGTCGGCATGCGATGCCGCCGCCTGGCGCCAAGCGACCGACGGTGGCGATGATGCTGCCGCACGCACAGTGTTGCACCAAATGCGCCGACAGTTTCTGCAGTACAAGGCGTCGTACTGGCGGCGGCGACTGGACACCACCCGACCACCGCCGTCCGAGCTGAGCACCGCCCGCCTGCGTCCGTGCATCCCGCATCCGGCATCCCTGCCGCCGGGGTTCATCGTCGAGGCGGCGCGCGCGTTGCATCCGTCGGGCGTGCCGACGACACCGACACCCGAAAGCCTGCAGTGGCCCGCGGGCTTGGATTACGGCACCATGGCGTTTCTGGGACACCGCTGTTTCGCGCTGGAGGCGGCCACGCGGGCGTTTCTCGACACGGAACACGACACGGCCGGCGGCGGCGGTGGCGATCTGCACTCCCGCTGGGCGCAGCTGAACGGTGTGGAGCGGCGGCGGCGCCTGTGGCCACTGGCGCGACAGCTGTTGCGGGAGCGCGGCGCGCTCAACGCCGCAGCGGTGTCCAGCCCGCAGGTGTCGCAGGATCTGCTGGCCGTGCTGGGCGCGGCGTGTTGGTTCAGCGGCACGTATACGGTGCCGGCGGCGTTTATCGCCGAGGTGCAACAGCGACTGCACGCCGAGGAGAGGCGGCAGCAGCGCACAGGACATCCCGATGCACCGGCCGGCGACAGCGACCTGAAAGGCGGGGCGCGCCAACGGGCACACGGCTGAAGGCGTAAAGCAACGACGGACGTCATGGGCGTTCCCCTTCCTCCCTCTCTCTCTTTACAAGTCGCGGTGGTGCGGACGGAGGTGCGGTGCGGCTGCAGACCCGCTGCCCTCATCCGTCTGGTCTTTTTCCGTGACCGCCTGGTTCGCGTTGCTCGTCGCCGCCATCGCCTCTCCCTCCATCTCCACCACCGCCTGATTGGCGGTGCGCGCCACGATGGTCAGCACGGCGGCGGTGGCCACCAGGCCCATCGCCAGCAACGCCGCGTTTACCCCGCCGCCGCTGCCGCCCTCGCCGTGTCCCTGCACCGTCTCCAGCACCGCGCTGCCGGCATGTCCGCCGTAGACGTAGGCGAGCGTGCCCGGCAACATGCCGAGCCAGCTCGCCAAAGCGTACGGCACGAAACCGACGCTGGTCAGGCCGTACAGGTAGTTGCTGGCAGCGAACGGCAGCAGCGGGCTCAGCCGCAGCAGCAGCACGATCTTGAAGCCTTCGCGGGCGATGGCACGGTCGATGGCCCGAAAGCGCGGAAACCGCTCGGCCACGTTCTGCTGCACCCAGTCGCGGAACAGATAGCGCGAAACCAGGAACGAGGTGGCCGCCGCAGCGGTGGCCGCCAACGACACCACCGCCGCGCCTTGCACTACGCCGAACAGATACCCGGCGCCGACGGTCAGCACCAGCGCCGGGAACGCCACCAACTCCAACACATAGTACACCAGCCCGTAGTAGAACACCGCAGTCGGTCCGAGCGAGTCAAACCACGCCACCAGGTCTTTCAGGTTGCGCACCGAGAGCGAGTTGAGCGAGTCGCCGATGGCCACCACGGCGCCCACCGCGGCCGCCGCCAACGCCACCATCGAGCCCACCTGACGCGCGCTCGGCCAGCGCCGCTCCGACGAATCCGGTGATGCCGAGGAGGTCACGGGCGGCGAACGCGACGCTTTCGTATCGGAGGCGCCGCTCGGTCGCGTCCACCGACCCCGCTGGGGCGTCGTCGTCGTCGTCGTCGACGACTCGGTGCCGGCCGCCTGCCCCGACGCCGACGATGAGGAAGAGGAAGCGCCCCGACCCGGCCCTTTCGCCGAAGGTGACGACGGCACGCCGCCCATGCGCACACCACCACCCACAACACCCACCACCAACCGCCGGACGCGCTTCTCCCCGAGCGCCACCCGCCCTTCACCCGCTGCAACCGTCCGCGGTCGCTGCCGTTGACGCGGTGACGACCGCCTCGGCCCCGACACTGCCACGAAACAGACCATGCAACCACCGCACCGTCTCCCAACCGAACACAACGACACTCGAGACGAGAGAGTGGCAACGTGCCGCTGTGCCTCCAAGACCGCCAGCACGCCTGCCGAAGGCGTGCACGCGCTGGTATTTTCGTCGCGCGCCATCGCACCGAATCGCGTGTGTACGACGCGCGAGACGGATCGCGGCGCATCCGATGCGCCGACGAACGAGAGAGCGAGAGAACGAGAGAACGAGAGAAACGGTGAGGGCGTTGGGGTGGACTGGTCGGAGGCATTGCCCCCATCACCATCGCACATACATACCGCTTCCGGCACCTTCCCTTTACCCCATTTTATTCGGCTCGAAAGCAGGCATACGTCCAGCGTATGCGCTCGATGGTGCGCAGCTTCTGGGCGGCGCTCAGGGAGGCGGTGCGCAGGTCCGCGAGGTCTTCGCGCAACAGCGCGTCCAGCTGAGCGGCGGTGCGCAGGTGCAGTTGGGCGGCGTGCGTGCGCGCCAGCTCCTCCAGTTCACTCAGGGTGAGCAGGACGCGTCCGGTGTTTTCATAGCGGTGGATGGTCGGCGGCGGCAGCAGCAGCGCATCGGATCGAACAGCTGCATCCCCTCCGTTGGCTGCAGCGGCGGCCTCATCCACACCCGCCCCTCCCGTCTCCTCCTGCATTTCCGACACCGTCTCGTCCCTGGAAACCGCCTCGGCGCTCTCCACACCGCCCGTCAACACCCGCTCCACATCGCGCAGTAGCCAGCGCGCCCGCTCGGCCGCCGTGTGTCGCGCGCTCATCCCCATCGACCACCAAGCGCCGCCGCTGCCAAAGCGATCCACCTCGGTGGAGCGTACGCTGCGCCACCAGCGCGTCCCCGCGCGCACCGCCGCCATCGTCGCCACGGCCACCATCAGCACTCCGGGCACCGCTGCGGCCACCTGCAAGTTGAGCTCGTTGGCGCGCACCAGCGCATCGACTACCACCATCTCCTCCTCCACATCCACTTTCAACTTCTGCACCTGGATGAGCAGCGCCCGAATCACGTCACCGGCCAACATGTTCACCACTGGGTTGCGAAGCTGCCGCTCGTACACTTGCATCACCGGCGCGAGGTCGCCGCGCGCCGCCTGCGACTCCGCCGCCCGCCGCTCTTCCGCAGACGCGTTGCGGTAGGTCTCGCGGGTAAAGTCGGTCACCATGCGCTGCAGCGCCTCGCGCTCCGCATGCACCGAGTCCGGACTCATCGACGTCTTGTACGACGACAAAAACACCTCCCGGTACACCGACGCGAGCGGCGCGACGATGCGGCCCTGCCAGAACGCCACCGCTTGCGCCCGCAGGGTCGCCAGGTAGCGAGCAGTGCGGTCCGGTGCCGCGCTCAGGCGTCGCAGTGCCAGAGCGGCCGCCACCGTACTCACCGTGTATCCGACCCAGTGTCGTTGCCCGTGCGCCGGATGCGCGAGATGGACGCGGGGCAATGGCCACTCCGCCAGGCGGCGGACACTGGCATCGACGACGTCCGGTGCGGGCGGCAGCGGGATCGCCGCTCGCACGGTCATCTGCCGCGGTATCGCCGCCAGTCGCCGTCTCGTCTGCTGCAACTCGTCTAGCATGTCCGCCAGCAGGCGCTGCGGCTCCGCCGGCGCGTCGGAATGCAGGTCCAGCGGAGCGTACGCCACGCGCTCGATGCCCGGCAGATCGCCGGCGTCCAGCTCGCGCAGCAGATGCCCGGCCAGTTGGCAACAGTCCGAAAGCGGTCGCCAGCGTACATTCACGTCGGGCACCCTGCACGACTGCATAGAGTGCAACCGCGCGAGCGCCTCGTGATGCCGGCCCACCAGCACCGCCAGCGCCCCCTCCAGCCGTCGCAGCGCATGCAGTGCCGCAACGCGCTCGCAGCGCTCCATCTCCGCCAGCGTGACCGGCGGTCGCAACCACTGTGCCAGCCGTTGCCGCGTCTGTCGCAATGTCCGCGACCACCCGCCGCCGGCCGCCAGAACATCCCGCACGCCCACCTCCTGTCGCAGCCGTTGCCACATCCGCGGCGCATCCTCACGCACCCGCTGCCACCAGGCACGCAACACCAACGACAGCGCTCGCGCCAGCCACACCGGCCCGCGCTCCAACACCGCCACCGTCCCGCAACGCCCGCCGATATACTCGTAATACGACCGCGAGACCATCACCCGCCGCAGCGCCCCCAGCAGCGCCTCCGACAACCCAGCCGATGCCGCCTCGCGCACTTTACACAATACAAACATCACCTCCGCATCTTTCGCCGGCAACGGCCGACTCGCCCAATGCACCCACCGCGCCGCATCGTCCTCCGTCCAACGGCGGCTATGGACGCTCGTCGCCGAGGGCGCCTCTGGCCACTCGCCGTACGCTTGCCGCACCCGCTCCGCCACCGACTGATCATATTCTTTTCCCCAGAGGTACTCTCCACTTTGAGATATTCGTGTCACCGAGTTGCGCGACGAGCTCATCGAGCAGGCAACATTATGAAGACGATCCGTCGCCGCGATGGGCTGGTGCGGGGACGCGCGCGAGAGCGACGCATTCCGATCCGGCACGGCGGCGCGACGGGCGCCCAGCGCGCGCGTCAGGGCCGGTGCGCGTCTCGTGGCGTGCGCCCCCTGCCGATTGCGTCCGTGAGACGTGGTTTCCGTCTGGTGGAGCGTTCAGAGCTCGCTCTCTTCTTCACGTCATGGCCGAATCTCGTGGCGGTCTGGTGGAGGCAGCGCAGAGTGTGGCCGCGGGCTCTACGGTGGGTGCTCCCGATGCGGCCAACCGGTTGGGCGAGCTGAGTGCGCTCGACGCCCGTTTCCAGGCGCGCGCTGTGGCCACGTCGGATCATTTACGTACGGCGGTGCGTTTTTGGATGCAGGCTGCTGCGTGGAGCGAGGAGGGAGAGGTGTTGCCGGCGCCGGAGTGCGACGGCGATCTGCGCGAAAAGGTGCGTGCGGCGCTGCAGACGTGTGTGGAGGCGGAGCTGGCCGCGAACATCCGCGCGACCGCCGCACAGCAGTGTCTGGCAGCGTGTCGGGAACAGCCGAGCCGGGAGAGTGAATTGGAACTGCCGGAGGCGTGGATGCAGCGCACGTGGGAGGAGGCGGTGCGGCGCGAATCGAAGCGCGCCTCCCCGCGTCGCGCGCGCCTCACCACCGTGCAGCACGCTCGACAGGTACGAGCGATACTGGGAGACGGGAGCAACGCCGGTGCAGACGGTGTGGCGGACGGTATCGTTATCGGGTCGACCGCTGCGCCTCTCCATATCGGCGACGATGAAGCAACGGCGGCGGCAGTGGTTGCGTCCTCCGCCCACGGGCATCCCGACGACGACCGCGCGATGACGCGCTGTCCCATCACCGGCGCCGAGATGCACGAGCCGGTGCGCAACACACGCTGTCTACACACCTACGAACGCACTGCCATCGAGCAACTCCTCCGCAGCCACCACCGACTGCGACCGCGTACGCCGCTCGCTGACGGGCACGCGGCGCCATGTCCGGTGGCCGGCTGTCGCGCCTCCGTCAGCGTGACCACCTTGGAGCCGGACACCGAGGCCGCTCTGGCGCTAGAGTGGCAACGTCGACGGCAGGCCCGTCGCGCCGCTCGATAAAAGCCTCGGAGTAGCAGGAGGGGATCGGACTCAGTTTGTCGAACGTGGACTTGTGTGTGCCCCGCGCCAAGCGAAAGACTCTTCGTTTAGAAACACGCTTGTGATTATTTCTATGGGACGACCCTTTCTGCCCTGGCGTGCTCGACTCCGGCTCCTCGATCGTTCGCCGGCGCTCGCCCGTCGCTTCCCCCTCGGGCGAGAACACCGGCGCACCGCCGCACACACCGCCACTTTGCCGATACCCCCGACGCCGTCATTACCGTCGAATGCACGCTTCCACGCACTCTTATTACACGCGATCCACGCGGCGAATGTACCCGCCCGACTTGTAGATGCGGCTGTACGTCTGCATCAGCTCGCTGAACGGGACCAGGTACGTGCGGGTCGAGCGCGCCACCTTGCTGAACTTGTTGAAGCGCGTGTACGACTGGCCGACCGAGTAGCCCGGCGCGCCGCCGTTCACCATCGGCTCGCGGTAGCCGGCAGTGACCACGCGGAACACTTGCTCGCCGGTCTTGTTCTTCAGGTTCGCGTTCGGCGGCATGCCGCCGGCCACCACGCCCAGATTCTGCGAGCCCAGACGCACGCGGAACTCGTACAGCTGGGCGGCGCGCAATCCACCGGTGGCCCGCTCCAGACCTGGCTGCAGCGCCTCCGGCTCCGGCTTGCGGCCCATGTAGTACGGCGCCTCACGCCAGTGCGGGATGTTGTCCGACCGGTCGTTCTTGAACGGGAACGCCTTGTCGTACTCCATGTCGATGATGTGGTCGATCATGGCGTCGTAGCCCTTGCTGTGGTACACTGCCTGCACGGCGGCGCTCTCCTGGGCGTTGAAGGTGCGGCGCCCCAGCAGGTGCTTGAACGCCAGCTCCACCGCGCCGTACTTGCCGAACGGCGCGCGCCCGTGCCAGAACTTGTCCTTGTAGGTCTCGGTCTTGGCCAGCGCCCGCACAAACTCCTTGGTGCTCAGCTCGCCGTTGGTGTAGCAGCTCACCCACTTGTTCACCTCGACCAGATCGGTGCCGAACAGGTGTCCATTGCCGAACACCTGACGCATGATGCGGTAGAGGCGCTCCGTGCGCTGGCTCACCTCCGAGTCCCGCCCCGGCACCGAGTAGGGCGGCACGCGGTACGCCTCGATCTGGCGCTCCGGGTTGGTCATCAAGTCGCCCACTTTGCGCAAGCGCGCCTGCGTCACCTGTCCCAGCTTGGTGTTGGCCGAGGTCCGCAGCGGGGTCGTGGCGCCCGGCTGCACCGGCGCGCTCGACACCGGTACGGTCGTCGACGAGCCCGTCTCCTTCTCCTCTTGCCGCTCGCCCTGCCGCTTCGTCTCCGCCTCCATCCGCAGCTTGGACAGCGGCGCCGCCGACGTGGACGACGCGCGCTGCCCACACGCCCACGCCGCGCGCGGCGCCGGCGCACCGCGCGCTCCCACCGCACCGCCCACAAACGAGCTCACGAATCCCAACATGACCGATAAACGTATAGAGACAACAACAACAACAACAGAGTCACCGCTCGCAGTTCAGTTCTCAGCGCAGCAATACTTGTGCCAGCGTCGCACCACCGGACAGAACACACAGCGAGAAGGGCGTCACACGACCCCAATGGTCCCTGCGCGCCGCCGAGCTCGCCGTGCGCCTCGCGCCATCGAAGCGGTGCCGGGCAGCGGCGGCCGCTGCGAGGTGTCGATCCGGCGCCGTCGGGAGATCAGGGCGGATCCTGGAAGCGTCACGAAGGGATATGGAAGGATTTGGAAGGAAATGGAAAGTCGGGTTCAGAAACGTCGACTTCAGCCTCGAGCAACCGCTCTGCCAACGCCGACGCTCACCCCGAGTGAGTGGGTGGGGGTGATCGGGTCATATGCCCGAGTTACCGGAGGTGGAGCATGCGCGGAGAAAGCTGGAGCGCTATTGCGTCGGCAGGTGCTTGGAAAACGTCGAATGGGGCGCGTACGAACGAGGACGCTGGGAGGCGGGCGACGCGGCTCGGGGGAATGCTGGAACGTCTGCAGCGGCGATCGACTTTTCGGCTCTCGCGGGGCGTGTCGTGCGCGGGGCTGGGCGCTGGGGCAAGCACTTGTGGTTGGAATTTGACGCGCCGCCGCGTCTGTTCTTGCACCTCGGCATGACCGGCTCCATCGAGGCCGAACGGCAATGCGAACCGTCGCTGGTGTATCAGACCCTGAAACGTTCGAGCCAGAGAGGCGCTGAGTCGACGGCTGGTGCGCCTTGGCCGCCGGCGCACGCTCGCCTGGTGCTCACACTGGCAGACGGGCGCGCCTCGAAACGGAAGCGGCGAGGGGCCGCCTCCACCTGCGCCGCGACGCAAGTGGCGTTGCAAGATCCGCGCCGCTTTGCCACCATACGCCTTGGCTGGCAAGCCGATCCGCACGATGAGGAGCACTTGCAGGCGCTGGGATTTGATCCTCTACAAGAAATGCCCTCCGCGTCCGATTTCCGACACCGACTGGCGCCCCACGCGCGTTTGGCGCTCAAGCGCGTGCTGCTGGATCAGTCGTTCGCCGCCGGCATCGGCAATTGGCTGGCCGACGAAATTTTGTGCGCCGCACGGTTGCATCCGGAGCGGCGCGTCAACACGCTGGACGATACCGAGGTGGCCGCGCTGCACGACGCCATGCAGTACGTGGTGCGCACCGCTTGCGCGGTGCATGCGGACTCGTCGCGGTACCCGCGCGAGTGGTTGTTTCACGTGCGTTGGTCGCTAGGCAGGAAACGGCGCGGCGCCGACGGCAAACGCGCGGCCACCGCGCGCACCGCAGATGGCAAGCGGGTGTGTGTGCTCAAAGTCGCCGGCCGCACCAGCGTGTACGTTCCGGCAGTGCAGCGCAAGCGCGCTCCCGATGCGCATGCCGGTGGAGACGAACAGGATGTGGAGAGCGAGAAGCATGCCGCGGAGGTGAAGGAGGAGGGTGAGGGAGAAGAAGGAGAAGAAGAAGCCATTGTGGATGACGACGACGGGACGGATGCCGATTGGCAGCATCGTTCCGCATCCTCTACGTCCGCTTCGGCGTCTCCGCCTGCTCCAAAGGTGAGCGCCACTGCCTCCGCCATCCCTACCAATGCCACCGTCGACCGCAAGAGCGGCACCAAGAGGAGGCGCACGCTGCCGCCCGAAGAGGCGGCGCACGTGTTCGACGAGCTGCGCGATGGCAGCGCCGCACTCACCACGCGTCACCTGGTGCGCGCGCTGATCCGCCATTTCGGCGCCGACGAAGTGCGCTCGCTCAGCACCGAGAGCCTACACTGGATGCTGCGCGTCGCCGACCGCAACGGTGACGGCCGCATCGACCGCGACGAGTTCCAGGCGTTTTTGTCGGAGCACGTGCCCGACTGACGGGAAACGGCGATGTGAGGCGTCAGGAGCCATGCGGTCGTGATTCGTTTTTATGACCCCCACCCTCGGTGTTTCGCGGAGACGATGGAATGCGGCGGCGCGGTGGAGCGCCGGCGGACCCATCCGGCATTCGGCGCCCGGGTAGAGAAACGGCGGCGGTGCCCGGCTCTTCTCCCGCACCTCTCCCAGCCTCCGTGCGGCCCGGCCACGTCTACCCGTTCAGAAAACTTTGGGGATGAACGCCTTGACCGTGGCCGCGTACGCCTCGTAGTCCTTGCCAAACTTGTCCAACAGGTACTTTTCCTCCTCGGCCGCCTTCCGCGTCAAAAAGTAGAATAGCGCACACGTCAGCACCAGCCGCTCAGGTGAGTGCGTCACCGCCGAATAGCCGAGCGAAGTCAACACCACCCCGGTGTAGATCGGATGCCGCATCAGCGCGTACATCCCGTCCGTCTTGAGCCGGGCGCTGTTGGGCGGCTTGAGCCACGGCACCAGATTCTCCGCCCCCAGATCCACAATACCCCGCACGACCACGTACAGACCCACTGCGAGCGTGGCCGGCCCCAGCACGAACCCCACCAGCGGATCCAACGCACCCGGATCGCGCAGTATCAACAGCAGCAGCCCGAGCTGAATCGCAAAGTACAACTCGCCACGGTTGAACCATTCGCCGGTGATCGTGTTGTTCCACACCTGTTTCCAAAACGCCAGCGAGTCGTCGGCGAACGCCTTGGCGTCAAACGACTCGATGCGCTCGCGCACGCGGTCCGGCAGCGTCTCCACCCGGTGCCACACCTCGTCGGCCATATCGCGCAGGCCCGAAACCGCCGAGTCGGCGCCCGCCTTGGCGTCCTGGGCACCCGCCTTGACCTCCTCCGCAGGCACAGCCGCCGACTTTTTGGGATCACTCACTTGTTTCATGTGCCAGCGCGCTGACCGGCGCCGACCCCGCACGTGCAGCAGCGGCGGCGTCGGCGTGGCGGACCGCGACGCGCCGATCGATCGGCAGCGGACGCCGGCCACCGCCGCAGCGCCGCTGTCCACGAAGCAAACTGTGTTCCGCGCGTCCATCGTACGCCACCGGAAAGCGTCGGTCGTTCGGTGCCCCCGATTACGAAATGACCCGACGCGTGCACGCACGGTAGCCAGAAGATTGCCCTCGGTCGGCAGAGACGCCAGAGGTAACGCGTGCACGTCCAGCGGCGCGCGCGGAGAATACGGGCACGAACGTGTGCTGGGCGGAGCGCGCGCCAAAACCCAGTAGGGACTCCCTAACGGGAGGGAAAATGGCTAAGGGACTGACTCGATGGCGCGAGTGACCGTTTCGGCGCGCAGCGGGTTCCGTCCGCTCTGACGCCCGTTGCCGAGAAGACGTTGGCGCTTGCGTGAAGCCGTCTCGGAAAACGGTGCCGGTGGAATGCGGCCATCGCCTCGAAGGCGGGTTACCGATGAAGAGCCGGAAGACGAGTTGGAGCGCTTGGAACGCTTGTTATCGGCACTGCGGGCGGTGCGGGGCTTGGACGCAGCGCGAGAGACGCCCGACGAGGAGGCGGGGCGATCCGTGACGGCTTCTGAGAAAGGCACCGAAGCCCCGTGGTGGTCGTCGACGTGGTACACCTTTCGGGTGGCGCCGCCAAGCAAACCGCGACGGCTGCGCCCGCTGAACGAGTTGAGGAAAAGAGCGGAAGCGGAAGAGAGCGATATACCTGAGAAGGAGGGCGTGCGCACACCGCGCCAGTCATCATATGTAGTGGATGCTGGCGGACAAACTGTGAAAAGGCCCATCGGTGATCCACTGAGAGGCGTCCCACCTCCGACGCCTGGTGAGCGCGGCATTGAGGAACAAGAGACACTGGGACAGCGACCCGCAACCCCATCACCACCTCTTCACGCGTGGCGACCAGTGCGCCTGACGCGGCGGCATCGATTCCTGGTGTGGTCGTCGGCGGCACAGGCGCCTGCATGCATCGGCGCGTGCTGGCGCGCACAACGCGGTGGATGCGTGTGAACCTGCGCGAAGTATACAATATTACCTAATTTGGAATCATATTGTCTCATTCTGGATCCTGATCGCGGCGACGCGGCACGGCCGACTCGGACGCGCGCCCCCCGTGTCGCCCTTGTCGCTCCCACGACGCGTCTCCGTGCGACATCGACCTCCTTTTCGCCCTTCTCATCCCGTCCTGTCCCGCCCGTCATGGTAAAATCAACACGCGTGGCGGCGTCGGCGGCGGAGAAATCGGCGGTGACGCGCGAGTACACCATCAAACTGCACAAGCACCTGAGCCGCGTGGGCTTCAAGCGGCGGGCGCCGCGGGCGATCAAGGCGGTGCGCGAGTTCGCCCGACGCGCCATGGGCACTCCCGACGTGCGAATCACCGAGCCAGTGAACAAGGAGATTTGGAAACGGGGTATACGGGGGACGCCTTTCCGCATCCGGGTGCGGTTACTGCGCAAACGGAACGACGCCGAGAAGGCCAAAGAGCCGATGTACACCGAGGTGGAGCTGGTGCCCGTGAGTAGCTTCAAGGGGCTGCTCACCGTCAAGGTGGATTAGCTGAGAGCGAGGGGGCGCAGCGTGCGGAGAGTGGATAGTTAGATTTAGGGAGTAATCGGTGGTGCCACGAGCAGCATCTCCCGGTTCGGTGCACGCGCCCTCCGCACACCCGTCGGTGACGGTTAGGGCGCACCGTCGCCGAGTTGCGCGCGCAACTCCGACTCGAGCAGGTCGTCGTCCGCGGCTGCCGTATCGGAAAATGGTGGTGGTGGTGGTGGTGACCGGGTGAACTCTGCCACCTTCGTCCCTCTCCCATCCTCCCGCTCGCCGTGCGCCGACTGCAGTCGCTGCGCCCGCAGCACGCTCATGTGTTCACGATACCGTCGCAGCACATACGCCGCTTCCGACTCGCCAGACGGCACCCGCTCCACGCCTAGCCACGCCTTAAAGCGTCTCCGCTTGTCGTTGTCCGCCGTCGCCGATGGTGACGCGTCGGTCGTCGTCGTCGTCGTCGTCGCATGCACATCGCCCGATACCCGCTCCTCCTCGTCCTCGTCCAGAGTCCAGTCGATCTCGCTCTCCCGCCGCACCTCCTCCAGACTATGCCACAACCACTCGGTGCGCACCACGAACACGCCGCCCATCCGTCGCGCTGCGTGCGTCTTGGCGGTGTCCCGACCGCGCTCCGCGTCCACCACCAGGTGCGTCACCTCGGGCACCAGCTCGCGATAGCAGGTGGCGCCGTGACGCACCGCCAGACGCCACAGCTCATGCTCCTCCGGCTGCACGCCGCCGGTGCGCGCCATCACGCCCGAAAAGCACAGGTGACAGCCGGCCAGCACGCTGCCGCGCAGGGTGGCCATGATCACTTTCACGTTCGCCGGTGGCCGCCATCGCCGGCGCGGTGTCCAAGGGGCGGCGGTGCGGGATAGGGGCGCTGTCGGGCGGCGGCGAGCGGGTGCGGTTGCAGCCGCAGCGGCTGTTGAAGCTGCGTCGGCGCTGGTTTCGGGCGGCAGGGCCGCATCCGAGCGACGCGCCAATCGTCGCGGGCGTCGCTGAGACGGGTGCTGTAGTTGCTGAGCCTCTGCTTGCGGCGGATGCTCGACGTTCGATGTGCGTCGGGGCGCCTCCTCAGCCTCGTGCACCGAGTGCGGCGATGCCGGCCAGCCGGAAGGCGAGGCGGAACGTCCACCAGCCCGCGATACCGACGCTGCGTCCACCTCGGGCGCGATGAACGCGGCGCTCAAGTGACGGGGCGCGCGCGGAGAAGTCGCCGCGGCGCCGGCGACGATCTCTTTGGCGGCGGCAGCGGCAGCGCACCTACCGTCTCGCTTCGCGTCTCCACTATCGTCGACCGGTCGCCGCTCCACCGCCGCCCTCTTGGACGCCAGCACACGCGCACTGCGACGCAGAGGTTGTCGCGGCGGCGGCGGCAGCGGCGGCGGCGACGACGGCACCACCGCGCTGCCGACGGTGGCCAGTGTAGTCGAGTCCGAGCCGCTGCCGTCCAGCTCCGCCGAGCGACGATGCCGCCGCGGTGGCTGTCGTCGTCGCGGTTGGCGCCGGCGACGGCCGCCGCCTCGTCCGGCCCTGCCGCGACGCACGGCCGCCACCGTGGGCACCGACGAAGATGACGTTGACGACCACGCATCCTCCTCGGGCTGGCGGGTCGTCGACGCCTCAAGTCGACTGCGCTTGTTCATCGGCTCGCCGCGCGCCCCCACCTCCATTACCACACCGCCGTCGGCCCGCATCTCCCGCTGGATCGCCCGCTGCCGCAACGACGGCCGGTCGCTCACCATCCCGTCGCTCGCCGCCTCCACCTCCTCGCACACTGGGCGCAGCGGCAGTTCGTCACCATGCTCGGCGTGCACCTCGCTTTGGCGATCCCACTCGATCGGGCGGAACGATGGCGCCGGCGACGGCGACGGCTCGCCCACACTGTCCAGCTCCACGCTGTCTCGCAGACCGAGAGCCGTCGTCTCCTCTTCTTCCTCAACAACGCCCTCGCCGTAACCGATAGCGCGCACACTACATCCCTCGGCGATGGCCACGCTCTGCGATCGATCCAACCGCCGCCGCAGCAGCAACAGCTCGCTGTCGCCAGCGCCGTCCGTCCCCAGAATGCTGATCGGGCAGTCGCCACCCGACGACGGCAACACCGCGGCGTGCAGTGGCGGTCGCGGCACCGCGCCGGCCATCGTCTGACGCAGCGTGTTGTCTCGCGCCGACCCGCAGTGACACACCATGGACTCGTTGCCGTCGAGCGCGTGGCGCTGTGGTGCCGTCGCCCGGAGCCTCGTGGCAGTCACCACGGCGGTGGCGCCCGACGCGAGGCGGCCGGCCAGTGAGCCGTCCCCGCCCGCAAAGGGCACGGCAGTCGCATCGGGGCGCTGGCCGTGGCGCGGCAATACGCTGCCGCATGCTGCCGCTGCCGCCTCTCCCGTCGGCTGCACCGCTGGAGTCGCCGCCATCGCCCCGTCCGCCACCGTGGTGCGTATCGCCTCCCGGGTGGGGCCGCCCAAGTCCGCTTGCGCCAACGCTACAACGATGCGCGGCGAGGCCGTCGCCGCCGCCGCCGCCGCCGCCGCCTCAGTGTCTCCGCCCAGCGTGTCACCCTGCGCCCCCCACGCCGTCGGCGATTCCGGCTCCGTGGATGCCTCCTTGCCAAACACCGACGACATACTGGAGGCGACCGGCGCGACGGAGGAAACGGCGGGCGAGGTTTCGCGCCGCATGCTGTCGCCGCCTGGTTCGGGCACCATCGCCGCTGCCGCCGTGACTGCGGTCTCGTCGGCATCCGCAGCGGCAGCGGTTGCAGACGACTCGTCATCCGCGCGAAGATGAGGCGCAACCGTCTCCTGCCCCTCTCGGCCACCGTCGGCCGCCTCCGCCATCCCCATTGCTCGGTCGCACTCGACAAAAAAACGGCGATGACACTCCCGCAACAGCTCGTACAAGCGCGTCAGATGCTCTCGGTCGGCGCGGTCGGCCGCAAACCACACCCGCAATCGCTGCGGCACCGTCATTGCATCGCGCATCTCCGCGCCGCCCACGGCATCAACAGCGTCGGCCGCGGACATCTCTCCCGGAGATGCCGCCGTCGCCGTCGCCGCGGTGACCGTCGTGCGCTGGTACGCCTCCTCCAGGCCGCGAAAAAAGTAGTACGGCCGCGCTCTGATCAGATTGGGGAAAGCCGGCGCCCCGGCCGCCGTCGCCGCTTCCCCACCCACCCACACGTCCTCGCGGTCGTCCACCACCAGCACCATGGAGTCGTCGCACGGAAACACGTGTTTGAGGTTCTTCTGGTTCAGGCGGCCGTCCGCAAAGTCGTCGCGCGAGGTGATGCGCCCCTGAAACAGCTGCTTGTCCGGGTCGATCATCGACGCCACCCGGTCCGCGTACGGCCGCGAGCCCATCGTGTAGATGTGCAGTTCGAAGAGCGGCGCCAAGCGCTGCAGAAACTGCTGCAAGCCCGGGCGCAGTTTGATGTAGTACGTAATCGGCGTCGAGTCGAGCGGGAGTGCGGCCACCGGAGCTGCAGCTACCGCCTCCGGCGGTGTGTTCGGCAGAGATGGCAGCAGCTGGAAAGAGAATATGCCCAGATGTTGCAGCAGGCGCTGCAACGCCGCCTCCTCAGCGGCTGGCGCCGGTGCCTCAACCGCGGCGGTCGACGACGGAGAAGATGCCCGGTCCGTCTCTGCTGCCGTGCTCGGTTTCGAATGGGCATCCTTCGAGACCGCCTCGGGCAACATATCCCGAAACGCCTCGAGCACTCCCAGTGGCTCATCCGCCTGCAGCATGCACGCCAGGCCCCGCAACGCCTCCGTCGCTCGCGGGTCGTCGGTGGCGTGCAGCAAGGTGTGGTCGAGGTCGAGCACCAGTGACAACTTGCGCTGTGCCACCAGCCGCCGGGCATTCTCCTCCTCCAGTCGTTCCGCGGTGCGGTAATTCACCGTCAGGTGCTGGCTCTGGTAGGCCAGCGGCACGTGCAACCGACTCGGCGGCACCGTCGATCGTCCACCGACATCCAGTCGGTCGGGCCCGCGCCTCCCGCTGTCGCCGTCGCCGTATGCGGCCGCCGCCGCCGCCTGACGCTCCGCCAACGCCGCCTCGTCGATATTCTCCAGCAGGGCATGCGCCGCAGAGGGCGGTGTGTCGTCGTCGGCGCGAATCTCCTGCCCGCACAAGGTGCATATCCCGCGATACTGCAGATCGTGTGGGCAGTACTCGATCTCGGCGATGGCCGCGCCCGGCTCGATGTGCGACGGCAGCGGCAGTTGCGTCAGCAGCTGCGTGACCGCCTCGGCGGCAGCGTGCACGCCGTCGCCGTCGAGCCATCGACGGGCCAACTGCGAGGCCCGCTCGTGCGCCGGCACCAGCAGGCGCCGCACACGCCCCGAACACGCCGCCGCCAGCTGTACTCGACCCAGTGCCCAGCCGGACGCTCCACCGGAGCGTGTTGCACCGCCGCGGGCGGCTGCCGACAAACGGCCATCCGCGGCATCGACTCCAGGTGCTGGCGCCGCCGATTCATCGACCCCAGAATCCACCACCCGATGCGCCACGCGCACCAGCTCCGCCACCGGCTGACCCTTGGCCACCGCCGCGCCCTCCTCCACCAACCACCGCGAGACCACGTAGAACGGGAGCGCGGCTCGGTTGCCGCCGCGCGCCAGTCCCACAGCGCGCTCTCCTGCAGACGACGCAACCGTCGTGTGCTCTTTGCCCGCCGCAAACCGAGCAGCCCCTACCAGCGCACCGTCCACCGCGGCCTGCCCGTCCGCGACCGCAGCGTCGATCGGCGTCCGCACCACCGCCACCTCCCACCCATCACCAGCGACGTCATCGTTATCCATACGCAGCCGACGCGTCGGTCCCGCGCGCACCGGGCGCCGGCGTCGGCTCACCGGCCACACGGTCTGCCGCGTGCGCAACGCCGAGACGACGGCAGCGGCAGCCGCGATGTCGGGCGCGCGCCCAAGCCACGGCACCCCGCGCGGTTGCTGTTGCGGCGCGTCGCCGCCTCGTGGTGTGGAGCCTTTCCCTCGGCAGCACACTCCGGTTGCATCCGCTCCTCATGGCGGTCAAGTACGTGTTACTGAGTGAACGGCTGGTGGGCAGTGCACTGGAGGATGGCTTGGTGGCTGACGTCAAGGGCCGCCGGGTGGAGGTGCGCGTGCTCGCCGACATGCCGTCCGGCCTGGACGGCAGCGACGTGTGGATAGCCGCGAGCCGTCTGAGCGTACTGTACGTGGGTGCGGAAGAGGTGTTGGCGCTGGCCGATGACGCGACGGACGGGTGGTGTCGGCGCGTGGCCGCGTTTTTATCGCCAAGCGTTGGACGTGTCGGGGAGCCGGCGTCGACCTCTTCGGGAGCGTCGTCGTCGTCGTCGCCGTCGCCGCCGTCGAGGGGCGCAGCGGCGCGCACCAAAGTGGTGCTGGTCGAGTGCTATCCGTGCACCAATCACGAGCCGCTGATCGACTCTGGCCATTTCCAAGTCGACGCTTCGTCCGGTGCATCGACGCCGGAGCGGCGCCGATACCGCCTGCAGCAGCAACAAGCGCGACAACGGGCGGCCTGGCAGCATCTCCAGTCCCGTCTGTTGGAGCAGTTTCACGCCGCCGGTTTGGAAAATGACGTCTCGGGGGCGACGCATCCCGGTGGAGCGTCTGCGGATGCGCTGCGCGTCCATTTCGTCGCCGATGTCCGCGGCAGCGTCGAGTTCATCCGACGCGCCGCCTACGACATCCCCCCATCTGATATCGATGAGCTGCCGCCAAGGCATCCGATGCGGGGAGCGTCGTCGTCGTCGTCGTTGTCGTCGTCGTCGATCACTCGATGGCAGCGCGCGCTGGCGCTCGTACCCGGCATTGGCGAAAAGAAAGCCGCCGCTGCGACATCCTCCGCGGCGATGAACCGGTCTCCGCTGCTCCACTTTTCCGAACAGTCATTGCGGGACGTTGGCGACGCCAGCGGTCGCGCCACGGCCGCCGCACTGCACCGTTTCCTGCATCGGCCGGCGTTGCCATCCGCCCACTCGGCCGATGCCGTCCTCTACGCCGACGCGAAGCGACACTGGCACACCTGGTTTCCGCATCATCGCGCCCACACCTCCTAGCGGCAGCGCCCGGCACCAGCGACAACATGCGCTCCCTGTCTTCCTGCGCCTCTTCACGGCGCTCGGGCGGCAGCCGTGGGACTCTCGCGCCGCGGCGTGGCATGCGCGGCATCGTCCGCCGCCGCATCCGTTGGAGGCGTCGCTTCGACCTTGAGACAGGGCGCCGCCATCGTCGTCGCTGCCGCCGCGGCGCCCACTTTCTCGCCGGTGGCCTCCTCGTACTTGGACACACACACCCGCCGATACTCGTCGGCGTCGGCGTCCCACAGACTGGCCGCATGCCCATTCAGCGGGCTGTCGTTGTTCGGCTCGCCCAGCAACGACTGCACACTCAGCAGTATGGTGCGCACGGTGTACGTTGAACTCCACTGCTCTTTCAAAATGTCCAGACATATCGCGCCCGAGGCGTAGTCCACGTTCGGGTGGAAGCAGCGCGTGGCAAACTGCACCTGCGGCGGCGCGTACGGGTAATCCGTCGAAAACCGCAGCGTCAACTGAAACCGCATACCCGCATAAACCGTGTCCTCCGACCCGCAGATGGTGCCGCGCCACGTCAACAGGTCCTCCCCCGCCGGAAACGCCGAAACCCCCGGCGCGCCCTCCAGCATGAGCGCCATCAGCTCCGACTGCAGCCGTTTGGTCACCGAGGTGCCAACCGATCGACCTGCAGCACTGGATGTGGACGCGCTCGGTGCGGACATGGTTTATCGATGCAGTCGGGAAGGCGCTCTCTGTACAGTCCCGATTCGGACAAGCGCGCGACGCACCACGGCGGCAGCGCCCACCCCCGAGAGAGACCGCGAAAAGCCACCGAAATCGGCCGCCAAGCGCGAAACGGTTCGTAGGACGGGCGGGGGGCGCGAGCGCTTCCCAACGGTGCGTGGATCGCGCAGGTGAGGTTCCGTTCGTAACCGTCTCGGGGAAGCGATCATCACGCGATGCGTGTGTGTGTGTGTGTGTGTGCGAGAACGCAGCCGCTTGCACCCGCACCCGCGCGCTGGGTAGCCGACAGGGGAGTCCGGCGGGTAGCACGGCCCGGTCGACTCTTCTGCTGGTGTGTGACGATTTCCAACTTGAACCGCGGCCCCTCCGCTGTTGCACCCACAGCCTCTCTTTTCGCGTCGCTCCCCGCATGGAGAACAACCCGTTCGAGGGCACTCCCGATGACGCACACGTGCCCACGTTACTCGATCGCGCGTCCGAGTTCGACCCGGCGGACGATGCGGCTCTGCGCGCCTTGTTTCCGCCTCCAGTGGCGCCCGGTGGTGTAGGCACCAGCGCGCTTTCGGCGCCTTGGACGGAGGCCGATGCGCCGCGCCTGCGGGCCGACGACTACGTGCAGCGCCGGGCGCAGGCGTGGCTCGAGCGCGTGTTGGCGCACACTGCCTCCTTCCCGCAAGCGGATCCACGGAGTCATCATCTAGTGCCGCGCTTCCGCCTGACGAGGTACAGCGCGCTGAAAGGCTGCGGCTGCAAGGTGCCGCAGCACGAGCTGCTCCATTGGATGGGCGCCATGCAGCGGGTGCGACGACATGGCGCTGACGGTCTGGCGGGTTCGGGCGGACTGGCGCGCGCGTGGCGGCCGCCGGACGATCGCGCCTCGCCGGTGGAGCTGGGCGTCGGGATGGACGCCTCCATCGTGCGGGTGCTGGCGCCCGCGGCGACGGACGGCGCACCCGTCGCCCGCCACGACCCGTCCCAGGTGTATCTGCTGAGCACCACCGATTTCTTCTTTCCGCTCATCGAGGACCCGTACCGTATGGGCCGCATCGCCGCCGCCAACGTGCTGTCGGACGCGTACGCCCTGGGCCTGGCCCGACCGCCGGACACGGTGTTGATGTTGTTGTGCGCGGCGCGCGACATTCCATCCGACGAACTGCGCGGCGCCGTAGCGCAGTCGATGATGGCCGGTTTTATGGACGCGTGTCACCAGGCGGGCACGGCGGTGACCGGCGGCCAGACCACCTTGAATCCGTGGCCGCTGATCGGCGGCGTGGCCGAGTGCGTGGTGCGCGGCGACGAGGTCGTCTTCCCGGACGGCGCGGTGCCCGGCGACACGCTGGTGCTGACCAAACCGCTGGGCACGCAGGTGGCGGTGAATTTGTATCAGTGGCTGGGCGAGATGGAGGACGCACATTTCGGAGCGTGTATGGCGCGCCTGCAAGGTGACGGGAATCCGACGAGCGATGGCAACGGACATGCGGAGGAGGTGCCGGAGACAGCCGGCGTTGCCGCTGCATCATCCCACGCCGGCATTCCTTCTCTGACGCCCGCATCCGGTGACCCGGCGGCGCTTGTCAAACGCGGTCGCAAGGCCCGTCTGCGCTATGCGCCCGTCGACGCGGTCATCACGCCGCAGCAGGTGTGTCACGCGTACGACGTGGCCGCGGCGAGCATGGCACGCCTAAACGCCATCGCCGCCCGCCTGATGCATTCGCTGGGGCCGGCGCACGCCGCCACCGACGTGACCGGTTTCGGTCTGCTGGGGCACGCGCGCAACCTTGCACAGCATCAGCGAGCCGCGGTCGACCTGCAGATCGACCGCCTGCCGGTCATCGCGGGCATGTCGTCGGCGGATGCGGCGCTGGATGGCGGGCGCCTGTTCGGTCTGCGCCAAGGTCGCTCGTCGGAGACCAGCGGCGGCCTGTTGATCGCCTTCGGACCGTCCGCAGCCGACGGACTGTCCAGCGCGGCCGTCGCCGAGCGATATTGTCGGGCGCTGCAGCAGCAGGATGGCGGGTGGCCGGCGTGGCGCATCGGGCGCGTCGTGTCCGGCAGCGGCCAAGCGCACATCCTCCCCGATGCGGAGGTGACGGAGGTGTGTGCAGGTGATGGACGGTGCTCGATGGGCATCGATCGGGTGCGTGTTTAGAGTGCGTGTGTGCCTTGCGGCATGCCCCTATACCCACCCCCGACCCCATTCACCACACCGAAACGGGCATCGACGGTGAATGTGCGGGTGCGTGGGTGTTCGATTCCCGGGCACGTCTGTCGACGTTAAAAGATGGAGTAGTGGGAATGGCGACGCGCATTGGTAGCGGTGCTGTTGCTGCGCTGGCGCGAGGCACGGCCCGAGCGGCCATGGCCGTCATTGCCGTCGCCGCGGCGGGTGCTGTTGTGACTGCGCGGCTCGTCCACGATGGCGTCGATATCGAAACCGAAGTTCTCGTTGGCGAAATCCACGTCCTGAAACGCCTCGGGCGCCGGCGGCGATGGTCCTGCGGCGGCGGCGGCGGCGGCGGCGGCCGCCACCGGGGAACGCGTCAACGCCGACGGCGCTCCGAAGAGGAACGCGTCGCCGGCCGCGACCCCCAGCGGCGGGCCGGAATGGCCCTTGCCGCCGGACACTGCCAGCGGCGGTACACCGGGCGCCAGTTCGGGCGCGAACGGCCGACCATCGAAGGGCGTGCCGAGACGCGACCCGGCCAGCATTGCGCTCGTCTGCGGCACCGACGACGAAGGCGCCAACGCATTCAGCGGCAGCGTCGGTTGCGGTTGTGACGGTGGCGCGAAAGCGCCCGCCGCGTGGGCAAACGCCAGCGGCACGTTGGGCACGCCCGCTGTCGCCGTCGCCGGCATTCCCAGCCGGCCGCCCAGCGACAGATGCGTGATGCCGGAGCGCTCGCCCCCGCTCACGCTGCCCGGCGACGGGGTGGCGTCCACAAACGGCGAGGCGGTGCGGCCGGGCGTGCTCGGCTCCAGACCGGGCATGCCCGCAGCCGGCACGTCACCGACCGCGGCGAACGCCATTCCAGGCCCGTTGCGCAGAGGCGTCGGCATGGCGTAGGCGCCCGTCGGTTGCGGCGCCCGCTGCCCCCACAGGTTGCCCTCCGGTTCCCGCTGCAGCGGATAAAACGGCTGGCCCGCGGCGCGCATATCCGGCTCTCGCGAATGTGTCCGGCGCCCGGACGGCGCCATGGTCTCGTCCGACGCCGTGCGGTGCACCGCCTCGTGCTCGCCCGGTCGCCCGCCGGCGGCAGCGGACGTCGTAGTCGGCGCCATCGCCGCCGCTCCGCTCTGCTGCTGGTTGCTGCCCTTTTTCTTGCGGGTCGCCAGGTACTCTTCCACCGCGCTCAGTTGCCCGTCGGTGAGGCGCTCCTTGCGGCGCTGCGTGCGGCGCTTGACGCGCTCCAACCAGTTTTGGTTGCGCGAGATGCGAATATCACCGCACTTGCCGCAGTACACCACGTTGCCGCGGCACCAGACGTAGTAGTGTGCGCACGACGAGTCGGTGTCGGTGGTGACGGTGCGCATATCGCCGGCCAGCGTCGCCTCCGGCTCGTCGGGCGTCTTCTTGGTGGGTGTTGCCCCCGGCGTGCCTGCAGCGGCGGCGGTGCTGGTGTCTTTGACGCCCAAAGACGCGTCGCCGGTGCTGATGGCGCCCTTGGCATGGCTCCGTTTGGCGGTGGCGGCGGTGGTGGTAGCGCGTTCAGTGCCCTTTTTGCGGCCCTCCGGTTTCGGCTTGGCGGCGGCCTCGGCCGGTTTGCTCGCCGACGCCCTGTTGGCATCGGTGGGCGTGCGGCGTCGGCGCTCCGGCGACGGAGCCGACGGTGTGGCAGTCGCCGTTTTCGTCGCGGTAGCAGTGCTGCCGACTGCCCGATGCGGCGACGACGACGACGACGATGACGATGTTGCGGTGGCAGCCGCGGCCGTCTGGTGAGCGCCGTCGGCGCGGCTGCTGCGTACGGCATCGCTCAGTTCGCGCCGATGATGACCGCCCTCTGCGGCATCGGCCGCATCGCTGCCGCTGCTGCGCCGCTGCGTCATGTGCTCCATCGCGGCCATGTCCTGGCGCTGCCGCTCCAGCTCCCGATAGCGCTCCTCCAGACGCGCTTTCCGCTCCACCAGCTCGTCGATGCGGGTGCCGGCCGCGACGAGCAACGCGGACGGCGCCGTAGCCGATGTCGCTCGGTCGGCCGTCTTGGCTGCTGTGGCCGGCGCACCGAAACACTCGCCGTAACGCGTCGCCGCCGCCCGCAACTGCTCCAGGTCGTGTTGCAGCTGATCGATCTGCGCAGTCACGCGCTGCTGTGCCGCTTGCACCCATGCGCGCTCGGCGCCAGATTCGGGTGCCGCCGCCGCCGTCGTCGTCGTCGCCGCTGCAGCCTCTTCCCAGCCCGGCCCGCTCGCGGCGGCAGCAGCAGCCGCGGCGCCTTCGTCTTCAGCGCCCGCCGTCGTCGGCATCGTCGCCCGCAGCGCGCATTCCGCAACGTGCGCCAGCTGCCGCAACTCGTCTTCCGCGCGCTGCACCCGATCGGCCAGCGCTTCGAAACGGCGTGCTCGCTCCGCCAGGTCGCGCAGTCGCTTGCACAGCGCCACCTCGGCGTCGCCGAAGCGTATAAAGGCGGCGGCGCCATCGCCACCGTCGGCCGTCTCCGCCTCCGAACGCTCCCGCGCTTTGACCGCCTCGTCAATCGCCGCCTCCAGCAAGTGCCGCGTGCGATCCTCGCGGGCCAACTGCTCGCCCAACAGACGCGCCTGCTCGGCCTCCTCCACCAGGCCCAGTTTCTCCAGCTGCTCGCGCAGGGCGTGCAATTCGGCGGTGGTGAGCGCCTCGCGCCGCGCCTGCAGCGCACTCCACTCGGCCAGCGCCGCGGTCTGTTCGCGCAGCCGGTCGCGCGTCGCCGCCGCCGATTGGATGTCCGCCTCCAGCGCGCGCACCTGCAGCGCTTGCGCCGCCGCCATCGCCGCCTCGATGTCCGCCGCGTCGCCCTGCGCACACGCCTGCCGCAGACGCTTGCGCTCGGCGCGCACCGCCTTGGCGAACGAGCGGCGCACCGTCTCCAGCAGCGTTTCGCAGTCGGCACGCAACTCGGCGATGGTCAGCTGTGCGCACACTTGCCGCGCCGTCTCCTCCAGCGCCCGCTCCACCCGCGTCAGACAGTCGGTGCGCCCGCTCGCCTGACCGTGTTCACGCAAACTCGCCTCCAGCGCCGCGATGGAGGCGCGCAACTCTGCCGCCATGGCCTGCTCATCGGCGCGACGCCGCTCCAGCATCGCGCACTGCTCGTCGATCTCTGCGGCCGTGCTGTCGGCCATCGTCAGCGTCTCGCGCGCCCTCACAATCGGCTGGAAAGCGCCGGCGGACGCGCCGGCCCTCACCAACGCCGCAATGGCCGCTTCGCAGGCCGCCACGTGCGCCCGAATCTCCTCGACGTGGGCGCGCTCCGGCTCCCGGCCCTGCACACGCTTCATCGACGCCTCGAGCGCCCGCACCTTGTTTTGCAGATCCGCCAGCAACGCCCGCAAATCGCGAATGCGCTGCAACGTGGCGTCCGACTCGTCCACATCCACCTTGCCCGCCTTGCGCAGCGCCTTGTCGAACACTTTCGGGTCACCAGCCCCACAAAACGCCTCGATCGCCTCTTGCAGTTGCTGCTGCACCGCCCGACGACGCGCCTCGTGCGCCTCGCGCTCTCGATCCGCCGCCGCACGCAGCTGCTGCGACTGCAGCGCCGACAACACCCGCCGGGCCCGCTCCACCTCCGCGCTCAGACTCACCTCTGAGTCGGTCAGGCGCGGCGCGCTCGACTTGACGTAGCCCGCCGCCAGCTGCAACACCACCTTGTTGCCGTGCGAGATGGCCTCGCAGAGGCGCGGGACGGAGCGCGCATGGATCGCCTCCAGCAGACGTTCGCGCGCCTCGGTGGCCTCGGCTTCGCGGCGTCGGGCATCGCGATGCCGCTGCTGCTCCCGATCGGTCTCCTTGCGCTTGCGCGGCGAGGACGCAGCGCTCGCCAGACCGCCGCCCGGTGGCTCCAGCGCCGGCCCGTCGCTCCCGTCGGGCGGTGTGCCAAAGTGTAGCGGCGCCTCGGCGGCAGTATCGCCCACATCCGCGCTGGCGGTGTCGCTGCTCGTCGTCGCACTCGGCTCTGGGCGCCCGACGGCATCCACAAACGTCTCGCCGTGCTCGTCGTCCTCCTGATGGCGTAGGCGCTCCACCAGCAGCCGCACAATCTCCTTGTTCTGCATGATCGCCGCGTGTTGCACCAGCGTCCGGGCGGCAGTCGTGCCACCGTCGCCGACCGCCGCCGCCGTTGCGCTCGTCGGCAGCGGCTTGGGCGCACGATCCACCACGGCGCCCCGTGACAGGAGCAGGCGCGTGAGCTGCTCGTGGCCGCCGAGCACCGCAAAATCCAGCGCCGACCAGCCGTTCGGGCTGCGACGGTTCACCTCAGCACCGTGCTGCTGCTGCTGCTGCTGCAGCAGCAGCTCCGCCAGTTGCAAATTGCCCTTCCAGGCGGCGATGTGCAGCGGGGTGAACTGATCCACCAGCTCGATGGTGTCGGCGCGGCCGTGCTCGTCCAGGGCGCTGCCGCGGTCGCGTGCAATCACCACCTTAATGCTGGCGGTGCAGTTCACCGGCGCCCGCACTTGCAGCAAGCGCTGCACAATGTCCAGGTTGCCGGCCTCCGCCGCCAGCACCAGTAACGGGTTCCGCATGCCCGTTTGCGGGTCCGGGTCGCGCACCTCGCAGCCCGCCGCCAGCAACAGCGATACGCAGTGTACCGCGCGACCCTGGATGGCGTAATGCACCGGGGTGGTGTTGCCGCTGGAGCGCGCATTCACCAGGCGTTGCAGCAGCCGGCGACGAGGCCATGGCCGGCGGCCACCATTATCTTCAGCTCCACCGTCCTCTTCGTCCTCTCCGTCCCGCTCCGCAGCGGCGGCATCCGCGCGGCGCGCGTGCTCCAGCAGCACTCGCACCACATTTTCGTAGCCGTAAAAGCACGCCAGATGCAGCGCGGTCATGCCGCGACAATCGGCCGCCGCAACGTCCGCGCCCAATTCCAGCAACATCCGGCAGGTGTCGCTCCAGCCGTAGCACGCCGCGAAACTCAGCGGGCGCTGCTCCTTGCCGTCCACCGCATTCACATCCATGCCGCACTGCCGCACCAGCAGCGCACACACATCCGCGTTGCCGCCGGCCGCCGCCAAGTGCAGCACCGACAGACCCTCGCCACACGTCTCGCACCGGCTCTGGACACACGCACTCGCGTCCAGGTGGTTCACGTCCGCGCCGTCGCCGTTCTCCAGCTCGCCGTACTGCAGCAGCACCCGCACCGCCGCGGTGTGGCCCTTGTAGGCCGCCACCGCCATCAGCGACACCCGATGCCGATGGCCGGCGCTCTCGCCCAGCACCGGCCGCAGCCGGCCCAGCAGCGTCACCAGGCACGACGCGCGCCCCAACTCCGCCGCCAACATCAGCACCGACTTGCACGGCGGCGACGGCCGCGCGCCTGCCGTCTGCTGCGTGGCAGGCGCCAGCGTCGCCTCCGCTGCCGATCCCGCCGCGCTCACGGCATCGTCCTTGCCGGACAGCGCCGGCTCGGGGATATCCCGAGCGCCGGGCAGACGCTGCCGCGTCGTCGGCGACGCCGTCTCCTCCCAGGGTGCAACGCTACCAAAACCGCCCTCCGGGATGAGCGGTTCCGCGATCACCTGCCGGTCCGACCACTGCATGCGCCGATCGATCAGGCTCTGCAGGCATCGCTGGTGGCCCAGGCGGACAGCTCGCGCCAACAGCGCCGCCAAATGCTCCTGGCGACCGCCGCCCACATAATCATCCGCCTGCGCGTCGTACGGCGGCAGTTCGCCGTCGCAAAACGCACACGCTGCGGGTGCCGAGTCGCGCGCCGCCTGGCACACGTCGCTCAGCGGCGGCGGGAAGGTGATGGTCGGGCCGGTCGTCTTCTTTGGAGGGCACACTCCCGTCCCCGTGGTGTCCCTCGCGCGATCGTATGCGTCGTCGACGCTCACCGTCGCCTCCGTCTCTCGCGTGTGGTGCGGACACTCGGCGGCCGCCGCGCCCTCGCCCCCAGACACGCTCTCCTGCGCGCCCATCTCGCACAGCAGACACGGCTGCCGGGTGTCGACATTGGCCCGGCACGAACGCACCCCGTAGTGTGCGCTCAGCAGGCCGCTGGCTGCGAGCTGCAGCGCCCCGTCGGTCAGCTCATAGCTGTGCGCAAACGCCAGCCGATCTAACCGCTCCACGCCGTACGCCGCCGCCAACTGCGGCCGCACCACCTCCGGCAGGGTGTTCATCATGTTGCACAGGGCGCGCAACGCCACCGCGCTCAGCGTCGAGCACCCCTTCCACGCCACGTCCAGCTCACGCGTGGACATCAGGTGCCCGCTGAGCACCGACACCGCACCGCACCGCACCAGCTCCTGCGTGAAGTGCGCGTCCTCGCACGCGCTCACGTTGTACATCACCCACGCGGCGTCCTCGCAGCAGGCGCCGTCGTTCAGACCAAGCAGCGCGACGATGGGCGATAAAATGCCCGCGTCCACCACGTCGCCCACCTGATGTGCCGACTCGGTGATGTTGGACACGATCCAGCAGCACTCTTTGCGAATGCTGCGCTCCGGCGACGCCAGCAGCACCCTGAGGATGCGCAACGCGTTCGGACAGTCGATGATGACCTGCGTCTGGCGGTCATCGCCGCAGGCGATATTGCCGATGACTTGCAGGGCCGCCGCTTGCAGCGCCGTCGACAGTGGACGGCCCGGGCGCGAGCTGGACGCTGCCGCCGGTGCCGCTCGCTTGCCGGGAGCGCGCGGGCGCTCGTGGCGGTTGCGCGTCTCCCGCGCCGCCGCCCGCAAGCTGTCCAGTTTGCCTACCAGACCGGTCGCCTTGAAAAACGAGAACGAGTTTTGACGCTCGGCGCCCCGGGCGCCGCTGGCACTCGTCGGCTCCTCTGCGTCCTCCTCCTCCTCCTCCTCATTGCAACCGTCTAGCAGCGGCTCCAAAATGCGAACAATCTTCGGCACCACGTTCGCCTCCAAAATGGCCTGGATGTACTCGTTGTGGATGCCGTCGCCGAACAGCTCGCATATGGCCGCGCAAAACGCCTGCAGCAGCGCGTCGTCCTCCAGCGTGTCCAGCTGCGCCGCCAACAGGCGCGCCGCCGTTCGCACGCGAATCACCGACTCGAAGCCGTCGTCGTGCCCAGACTCGCAGTCGCCCAACTCGTCGCTGTCCTCCTCCTCGGCCAGCGCGCCGCCCTCCAGCGCGTCGCCGCCCCAAGACCGCATCACGGCCGCCATCTCCGCCGCCCGCTCGCCCTCCAACAACCCCGCAACCGCACCATCACCGCCACCATCACCACCGACGCGCGACCCACTTGCTCCCAACTCGCGCCCATCGGCTGGCGCCCGCCACATTGCGACCCTACCCTGGGCGCCGCCGACGCCGACGCCTCCTTCGCTGCCCCGTGCGCCCGACCGAAGCGCCCCGAAGCACTCCCAACCACACCCTGTCGACAACCCAACCAGCCACAGCCACCGCCTCGCAGCGTGTCCGTGTTCGCTTCAGAGGCACTCCACTGGTCAGGTCAGGTCGCACGACGCTCTCGTGCACGGCGCTCACAAGCGCGCTCACCCGCCTCTGCTGCCGCTGCGGCCAGGCGGCGGCCATTCGGGTCGCCGCGCGTTTCGAGGGTCGCGCGCGCTCGCGCTCGTCGCGTTTCGAGTGCCGATGCCGGAGGCGGGAGCCAGGGATAGCGTGGACGGCTGGACAGCGAACGAGTGGGAGATGCAGACTGCCACGTCAACCGCCTCCTACGGGTCATAAAGTTCTTGTGCTGCTGGCATATCGGACGCGCGTTGCGTACTCGTATCGTGGCCGGGGCGCACGTCGATGCCAAGTTCGCATCCGTTGCGTCTCTCACAACCGCTCGGTGCCCTTGTATGACACCTCCGACGGTGTCCTCCGCACATATCCTCTCTCTCCTTGTCGGCGTATCGGTCGGCGACGGTGTGGGGTGCACTCGTCGCGCCGGGCGTCGTATCGGTTACGCGCCGCGTCTCTCGGTGTCGACCGGTGTCTCGGGTTGGGGTGCTGAGGGCGCGTGTCGCGTGTTGGCTTTTTTTTGGGTACGCGGCGCTCATGTTTGGCGCTGACTTGGACGTGAAGGTTCCGCGGAACTTTCGGCTGTTGGATGAGTTGGAGAAGGGCGAGCGCGGACTCGGCGACGGGTGCGTCAGCTATGGCCTCATGGACGACGACACCACGCTGACGTACTGGACGGGCACGATTCTGGGTCCGCTGAATAGTGCGTTTGAGAATCGCATCTACAACTTGCGTATCCGGTGCGGCTCCAACTACCCGGAGAGTCCGCCGGTGGTGTACTTTCGGACGCGAATCCACCTGCACTGCGTGGACAGCCACACGGGCGCCGTGGATCCGAGCCGCTGTGCGGTGCTGCGCGGCTGGACGCGCCAGTGCACGCTGGAGACGCTGCTGATCGAGCTGCGGCGCGAGATGACCCACCCGCAGAATCGACGGTTGCAGCAGCCACCCGAGGGGAGCGAGTTCTCGGCGCCGAGCAACGCACCCAGTGGCCGGTAGGTGGCGGCGGCCAGCTTGCCCGGAAGGCGTGGCGATTGCGGGTGGGCGGAAGGCGGCGGCAGCTGATTTTCGTGGACGGCGGCGGCATGTTGCCGCCGAGTAGAGGTCAGTGTGGGGCGGGCACGTTTCCGAGAGGCTCCGGCGCATGGGTTGGGCGGCGCTGCCAAGGAGTGGGTCCCCGAATGCGCACCGTCCTGTGGGCGCGAGAAGCATGCAGCGGATGATGGTGGTAACGGCGAGGTCGTCGGTGCGCGCCGACGGCCGCGCTTTTGTCGAGTCTCGGGATGCGAGCGCCTTTATCGGAGGTCACGGGATGCCAAAGCAATAGACAGAAAGCAGCAGCGCTGACGCTGGGCGCCCGGCGCCTCAGTAGATGCGGTGTGGCTTGCCCATGGTGGTCTTCAGGTGCAGCGAGCGGACGTTCTGCCACTGCTTCTTCAGCAGCGACACCAAAAAGTTCACCGCCAGGGTGATATTGGCCACCAGCTCGTCCTCGGTGAGCTTCACGTGGCCGACGGAGGTGGCCAGGCACAACACTTTCTTCAGCTGGTATTTGATGGTGCAGCGGAGCTCGCCCACTTTGCTCTCCACCGTCTCGCCGGACGGTATGAGCGTGGGGAACTTGCCGGCCTTGTTCAGACCGGGCCCCAGCACTCGTGGAATCTGCTTGATGATGCTCTCGCTGGCCAAGAACGCGTCATACGACTTGGCAAACTTCTTGATCGGCTTCTTCTGCTTGTTGAACTGCTTCAGCCGCTCCAGGTCGTAGCCGTCCACCCCGATCGCCGCCGCCTGCTCCAGATGCGCCGCGTCGCCCAGCACCGCGATGCGCATCGTCGGTCGCTGCACGTACGGCAGCCGAATCGTACCGGCAAACCGTTTGTCCTTCTGCGGGTCGTAGTTCTTGATGCCGACCTGCAGCTCGACCGTCTCCAGAAAGTTGCGCTTGCGCTCGTCGGTGGACTCGCGCAGCATGTCCTGCACCGCCGAGCGGATCACCGCCGACGGCAGCTTCGAGGACATGCTGTGTCAGGTGCGCCCGCACGAGGAGAGCGGTCTGTTGGCTCGAGCTGATCGGAGGGAGGCGGCGCCTGCGTGAAGGGCAATCGCCACAAGCCGCAGCGAGCGCGGGTGTGGGCGCCGCCGCCGCCTCAGCGCGCGCCGGGCGGAAAGTTCGGTGCGAACGATATAGTACATTTGGCGACAATTGCGTACATTTCGGTCTGCGCGCGTGCAGCCACTTGGCGCTGGCTGGCGCGCGCGGGTGCGCGTCGAAACACGCCTCGTCGACGGACCGAGCGTGCTCACTGCGGCAACGTCCGTGGCTTGTGGGCGTCGCGCACAAAACTCTGCGCGATGGCGGCCATGGGTGCGCGCTGCGCACCGCTGCCCCGTGCGCCGGCGCCTCGGACGGGCGCCGCACCGCAGAGCCGTGCGCACGCGGGCGTACTGCCTGCGGTGCATCATGTGGCCGAGTGGGTCATTTCGTGGTTCGGTTTTGCGCCCGGCACAGACGACGAGCTGTTGAACGAGGCGACTGCCGCGGCACTGGCAGTTGTGGCCGGCGGATCTCTGGTGAAAGTGGCGCTGGAGAGCGGGCGGTCGGCGGACGGCGGTCGGACGCTGATGGTGCAGCGCAAAGGGAACAGCGCCGACCTGGTGACCCAAGTGGACTGCGAGGCGGAGAAGAAGATGCGCGAGATACTGCTGGGCGCTTTCCCGGCGTACGGGTTTCTGGGCGAAGAGGCGTCGTCGTCGACGATATCCAGCGAGTCGGCGGACGCAGGCGCTGCGGCGGAGGCGCCGCCCCGGCCGCAGGTGCTGGAGCGGCGGGGCGGACAACCGGAGAAGCCGGTGTGGATTGTGGATCCGCTAGACGGCACCACCAATTTTGTGGCCCGTATTCCGCAAATATGCACTTCGGTGGGTTTGTATTATCAGGGCGCGGTGCTCGTGGGCGCCGTGCACAACCCGTGCACCGACGATCTGTACATGGCAGTGCGGGGCCGCGGCGCGGTGCTGAACGGCCACCCGTTGAAATGCGACACGGTGCGCGCAATGGAGGAGGCGGTGGTGGTCACCGAATTCGGGTACGACCGGAGTCGAATAGGTGCTCAACGCATGTGCGGTGCCGTCGAGCGACTGTTGCGCAGCGGCGTGCGCGCGGTGCGCATGCTGGGATCCGGCATCCTGGACATCCTGTACGTCGCCGAGGGGCGTATTGCGGCCGTGTATGCGGGCGTGGCCGGTGAGGGCTGGCGGCCGTGGGACCACGCCGCCAGCACGCTCATCGCCCAGGAGGCCGGCGCCGTGGTCGTGCCGCTGCGAGCAGGTGACGCGGCGTGCGCCGGCCCGCCATCGGGCCTCTTTGACATCTTCAGCGACAGCATCCTGTGCGCGTGCACGGCAGAGTTGGCCACTGCCCTCGGTGCGATCGTGCTTGACGCTGACGGCTGCCGTGGCGCACTCGACGAAAGGGACACATAGGTGGCGCGCCGCGCCGCTTTACCTCTGCGGGATGCTTCATTTGCGTCCGCATCACGTTCGCCGCGACGGCGCCTTCTATCGCCACAGCAACCACACCACCAGAGCCACGGCGACGGCCGCGGCGGCGAGCACCAGGCGACCGCACCCGGTAGGAATGTGGCCCACCGGGACGTACGCCAGCAGGGTGACGCGTTCCGCGTCGATGAGCGGCTTCACAATGTTGAACGCCGCGCAAAACAACTTCCACGCCCGTGCGATCTTGGCTGGCGTCGGCAGCGGCAGCAGCACCCGACCGATGCCGAACCCGGCCACCGCGAAAAAGTGCGCCGCGAGCAGGTACGGCGACGGCCGCAGGCCGCCCAGCATCGCCATCGGGTCCGTGGAACGCCGCCCGCCGGAAGCGAGGTAATCGAAGCAGGCCGAGCGCATCTCCTTCAGCGCCGGATCGTCCGTCGCACACATCACCGCGTACAATGCGTCCGCCAGGATGTTGATGGTGGAGCTGAGTGGCTTGCGCTGCGAGTAGAACGCCTGCAGTTTGCGCATGGCCATCGCATCGTCCGCCAGATCCGGGACGCTGCGCAAGACGGCGCGAATGAGGCGCACATCCGACAGCGCCACCGTCATGCCGCCGCCCGTCAGCGGGTGCCGCATGTTGAACGAGTCGCCCAGCAGGAGGGCGCCGCGCAGGGACACCGGCCGCGCCGGCATCACGCGGTTGGGCATGAGCTTGAAGTCGCCGCGGTCGATGGCCGCCACGAGCGCCGGCCGTAGCGCATCCGGCACCTGCGGGGCCACCGCAGTCCGTAGATAGTGTGCCAGGCCGTCGCGGTCACCACTCGCTCCCGCCGAGCGGGCCGCCAGCGGCACGTCCACAAGGCAGCGCACCTCCGTGCTGGAGATCGGGTAAAACAGCACCGGCGCCGGATCGGCCAGCACCACATGGCCGTGCTGTGGGAACGGCAGTTCACAGTGCTGCAGTATGAGCCCGACGAAATACGACGAGATACTGTGCCGCGCAACCGGCAGCACCATCCGCCGCAGACGCGACGCACAGCCGTCGCATGCGATGGTGAGCGAGGCACGCGCCACCCGCTCGGCCCCGCTGTCCGCTGCAACGGTGTACACCACCCCACACACCCGCGACGTCTCGTCGCCCTCCCGCTCGTACAGCAGTCGCGTCACCGTGCCCTGGACCAGCGTGCAGTTCCGCTCGGCCTGGGCGGCCTCCCGCAGCCGCTGCACAAAGCGCCCGTTGTGAAACGAGCGGCCGGCCACCTCGTCCGCCTCCGCCCATCCCGCCGCGGCCCGTCGCTCCACGTAGTCGATGCACATCTTGCGGTCGTACAGAAACATACCATATCCGTACACTCGCTGTGAGTCGATACCCTCCAGCGCCGCCCCCAACCCCAGCTCCCGCAGCTGCCGACAACCGCCCGGCTGCAGCAGCTCGCCCACGATCCGCTTCGGCTCCGACAAGTCCCGCTCGATCACCAACACGCGCCGACCGTCGCGCGCCAACACCGTCGCCAACGCCGCACCGGCCACTCCCGCGCCTACCACCACCACCTCGTGTGAATCGGTTGTGCACCCCATAACCGGTCAATGCCCTGCCTTCATGAGGGCGCAGCGCCCTGACGTCCTCCTTCACCGTTCCCCGTCAGACTGCAGACGCACTCTGTGGAAAACGATGGCACCTCGGTTCGAACCGGACACGATGGGGTGGGCGAGGGCGTTTGGATGGTGTGTGGAGATACGAGGGCGAGTGGCGTCCGTCGAACGCGGTCACCTCCGAGAAATCGACCCCCGAGGCGGGCACGTTCTGAAACGCGTGTTTGAGTGTATCGTGGCGGAACCGGTGGTTGGGCGTCCAGCGGTTGCGGTGTAGCGGCAGAAGCGCATCGGACGGGGTGGGTGCTGCACCGCCCGCCGGCAAGTGGGTGTACTGGTGAGGCGCGCATGCCCAAAAAGGTGTTGCTGGCGACGGGCGGGTATGACCACACCGTTCGGTTTTGGGAGGCGGCGAGCGGCATATGCTATCGGACGTTGCAGTTTGCCGAGTCGCACATCAACCGGCTGACGTTCTCGCCGGACCGGGAGTGCCTGGCGGTGGGCGGGAGTCAGCGCATCGTTCTGTTCGATGCGGTGGGCAACTCTCCGAATCCGGTGGTGGCATTCGAGGGGCACCGGGGCAACGTGATGAGCGTTGGGTACGAGAGCTTTGGCAGTTGGTTGTATTCGGGGTCGGAGGACGGCACGGTGCGGACGTGGGACTTGCGGAGCGGGAAGCAAGCGCACGTGTTTCACAACCGAGCGCCGGTGACGGCTGCTGTGCTGCATGCGAACCAGCGCGAAATCATCAGCTGTGACGCGGCGGGCAACATCCGGACGTGGGATTTGCTGGCGAACCGCCTGAACCGCGAGTTGAAGCCGCAAGGCGACGTCTCCATCTGTTCGGCGGCGCTGTCCAGCGACGGCGCTCTGCTGGCGGTGTGTAACCACCACGGCAACTGCTTTGTGTGGGGTGTGGGCGACAAGGCGCTGGCGGCGACGGCCGCAGACGTCAGCGGCGATGACGCGCAAGAAGGCGGCGCGCCCCAGACGGCATCGGACGGGGCGCTAGAACATGCGGCCGCGTCCGAGCCTGAACAGGCGCCGCTGGACTTTCAGCCGCTCACCACCTGGCAGCCGCACTCGCGATACGTGCTGCGCGCGGTTTTCAGCCCCAACCACAAGTTGCTGGCGACGGCGCTGGACTCGGGCTTCATTCGGCTGTGGAACGTGTCCCGAGAGGGCGGCGAGCCGTGGCAACAGAACCGAGTGCTGGGGCGGCACCAGCGCTGGGTTTGGGATTTGGTGTTCTCGGACAATAGCGAGTTTCTGTTCAGCTGCTCGAGCGACAAACGTGCCTGTCTGTGGGAGCTGTCCAGTGGGTCGGTGATCCGCACCTATGACGCACACAAACTAGCAATTACGGCCGTCGCCTTGTCGGTTACCAGCGTGTGAATTTGCGAGACGCGCTGAGCGCCGCGACAATGTTGCCCACTCTCGGCAGCACTGTCGACTTTTCGCTTTTCGAGAGGTGGTATTTTCTGTGCGTCAATTGACGGCAGACGTGAAATATCCCGCCGCGCGGAAAATTCACTGAAAAATTTTCCAGGTTTAGCATGATCAGTTTCGAATTTAGGCCTCTCGTAACGAAAAATTCCGCGTCGGGATTGCCATTTCGCGCGTCTATGCAAGAGCACTATGACGCAACGGCGCACCGTCATCGTCACAGGTGCCGGTGGCGGCATCGGTCGGGCCGCTGCCGCGCGGCTGCAGCAGAAAGGCTGGCGGGTCTTCAACACCATGCGGCGTCCTGAACTTGCTCAACACGGCCCGGACGCGCTGGCACTCGACGTAACTAGCGACGACAGTGTCGCCGCCGCCGTCGCCGAGATCATGAGGCGCACCGGGCGGATCGACGCCATCGTCAACAACGCAGGGGTGGACATGATCGGCGCTGCCGAGGAGATCAGCACAGCCGAGGCCAAGAAGCTGTTTCAGACCAATTTCTTCGGTGTCCACCGACTGGTCCGGGCGGTGTTACCGATTATGGGCGCGCAACGGCGTGGCCACGTCGTGATCGTGGGCTCGATCGCAGGCTTCTTGCCCACATCATTCAGCGCTTTTTACAGCGCCAGCAAGCACGCGCTCGAGGGTTATACCGAGACGCTTGCCTTCGAGACAGCGCCCTTCGGCGTTTGCTGCGTGTTGATCGAGCCAGGCTTCATCAAAACCGAACTTCGCTGCAAGAAGAGCGAATCAGCGGAGCGGATCGACGTTTACGCCGAACGCCGCGCCCGAGTCGCCAGTGCTATGGATAAGAGTGTCGGCAACGGCATTCCTCCGGACTGGGTCGCGGCCGTGATCGCGCGGGCACTCGATGTCGAGCGGCCAAGACAACGTTATCTGGTAGGCGGAGACGCACATTGGCTTGCCTTCGTCCGCGGCTTCATGCCGGAATTCGTGTTTCAGATGGGCCTCAAGCAACAGTTCTGAGCTATGCCGAAAGGCGCCGGATGCCCGAGCACGATGCACACCTGCCGGCAGGCAGCTCTCAGCCTGTGGGGCTCAGAGTCCCTTTCTTCAGGTCCCGAGAACTCGACGGAACGTAGTAGCCGATGTGCTATGAAGCGGCGGCCTGACTGGCCGTCATCGAGCACAGGGGTCGCGCGCTCTGCGTCGGCACCTGACGCCCCGGACTCCGCGACCGCCGGTAACTTTCCCTCACCACAACAACTCGAAAAACGAACTGCCACCCGCGTAGGGACCACGACACCGGGCTACCCACGCACCTGCAAAGCGTCTTTCCCGACGCCATCGTAACCGAAAGGCTACAATCGTCGCTCATAAGAAACCGAGCAAACCTCTTGAAGCCACAAATCCGCCAGCTGACTCGTCGCGCGCCACCGCGCTCGATTTCGGTTCTTGCCCTCTCTCGCTCCCCTCACGCTCCACAGCGTCTCCCTCGCGATGTTCTTTGTGCCCGCCTTTTCCACTCCATCCGTCCACCGCAGCGCCGCTTCATCACGGACGCACCATCGTCCACCCCACCATCCTAGTCGACTCCCGCTCCGACCGCGCACACCCTCAACGTCGCTCCCGGCACCGCTGCGCTGCTCCGCGTCGTCGGCCGCGCCCTCGTCTTCGACTTCCGCCGGCGCGTCGTCGGTGGTCTACGGCGGCATACAGCACGTGGGCATCCTCGTGAGCGACCTCCCAAACTCGCTGGAGTTTTACCTCAACACCTTGGGCATGCAAGACGACACGCAGCTGCGCAACCCGAAGCTGCCTTTCGCAGGTGCGTTTGTCCGCGCGGGCAACACCCAAATTCACCTCATGGTCGGCAACACCGGCGGCGTGCCGCTGCCGTCGTTTTCATCGGGGCGGCCGGAGCACGGCGGTCGTGACTACCACGTCGCCCTGGCGGTGAACGCGCTGGCGCCGATCCGCGAGGCGTTGACGGCGCGCGGCATCTCGTACACCATGAGCAAGAGTGGGCGGGCGGCGCTCTTCTGCCGCGACCCCGACGGCAACGCACTGGAGTTTATGGAGACGCCCGCGCTGGCGGAGCGCCCCGCGTGAGGTCCCGCAGGTGCCGGGACGCTTGCGCCACCTCCGCGTAGGTGAGGTCGTCGACGCACACCGTCTGGCCGATGGCGCCACGCAGCAGCGGCACGCGCTGTCGCCCGTTCCGGTGCTCGATGCCGTCCAGCACGCCTTGCCACAGCGTATCCGCGCTGTCGCACAGCGCGTCGTGCACCGGCAAGCGACACACGTCCCGCATGACGTGCAGGATGCGCTCACGCTGCTCGACGGTGAGCCAGCCGCGCGCCTCGCTCAGCAGCACGCAGAGGAGCCCGTCGATGTTCACCGCCTCGCCGTGCCACAGGTCACCGAGTCGCTTCATCTCCAGTACCTTGCTAAAGGTGTGTCCATAGTCAACGCAGCGCTCTAGGTTGGTCTCCCATAAATTAGGTCCCAGCTCCTCCAGCATGATCTCCACGCTGAGGGCGATGACGCGGTCGGCCACCTCGCCGCACTGGAAGCGCGAGTCGATCAGGCGGGCGCCGTGCTCCTCCAGCAGCGCGAACAGCTCCGCTGACCGCACCAGCGCCAGCTTGACGATCTCGCCCATCCCGTTCACCACGTTGCGCTCATCCAGCGTGGCGATGAACGACGGATCTAGCCACGCTGCTGCCGGCGCATAGAACGCGCCCATGCGGTTCTTGTACACCGCTCCGGTGCCGGTGTGCCGGTAGTCCACGCCGGTCTTCACGCCCACGCTGGCGTCCACAATGGCCAGCAGCGTCGTCGGGATCCGAATGTACGGCACGCCGCGGCGATACGCCGATGCCGCAAATCCGGCCACATCCAACACCACACCGCCGCCAAACACCAGCATCGGCTCGCGGCGGTGCAGCTGGAAGGCACACAGCGCATCCAGCACTTGCTGCACCGCCTCGAGCGTCTTGTGCTGCTCGCCGCCCGCCAACACCACCGCGTCCACCTCCAGGCCGTGGTGCTGGAAGTATCCCCGGATCGCCGCACCGTACAGCCGTTGCACCTCGGTGTCGATCACACAGAACCGACGCCGCAGCTCCGGCGGCCGCTGTGCGTGTGCCAGCGTCGGATTCCGCACATCCAGCAACCGTTTGGCGAAACTCACTGAATACGACACCTCGCGCCGAAACGCGTTCAGCCACGAGCCGTGTCGCGCGCACGTTCCTTGCGCAGCGCCCGGCTCACAGTGGCAACAGTCGGACGGGCGCCAAAACACGTTCAATGGCGCCCGCCGCAGCGGCACACCCGGAACATCGTCGACACTGCGCCCCTGCACCCCGTCGCTCCCTTCTCCGCTGCGCTCCGGCGCCGCCTCCACCAGCGATGACCCGTCGGTCTGCACGCCATCGCCCCCGCCGTTCAGTGCCGCCCGTTTCCCGCCCGACATAGCGCCTCCCCTTAGCGCTCGCCCCCAATCAGCATCCGACGCACCCTCCCGACGCCCATTCGCACCGGTGTCTGTTCACACAGCCTCGTTTCTGGCGAGCACGCTTTGTGCTCCCGGGCACGGCAGAAACGCCCACGATGCGCCCGCCGCGAATCGCGCTCGCAACGCTCGATCGTCGAGCACGCGCCCGGGCGGCGGGCGACAGTCTCTGTCGCAGCGGGTGCATTACCGCGGTGGAGGGTGTCGGAGGTGTTTCGATAAAGTCGACCAGCAGGGCAACTGCGGTGCTGCGGGTGGGGCCGCAGTGAGCGTTCAAAGGTGTTCGGTGGCGGTGGTGGTGGTGGCGAGGCGGCGCGTTGCTGCGTTGGAAGCGGGATCGCGGGCGGTTGCGGCATGCGCCCGTCGGGGCCGGCGGACGACCGCGCCACTGCCTCTGCAGCGGCAACGGCGACAACGGCGGCTTCCGAATCACCGTTTCGTAGTTTTCGCGCTTGGCCGGTTCGGGTGCAGTCGCCGCGGGTGCGCTACACGGACCGCCACGTGGAGGCGCAGTACGAGTACCGGACGGCGCGGGTGACGCCCGATCTGCAACGACAGGTGTTGGAGGCGCGGGAGCACACGTTGTCGTACACGTTTCGGACGGAGCTGCGGGTGCCGAGGCTTGGTCTGTTGCAGGTGGGCTGGGGCGGCAACAACGGCTCGACGGTGACGGCGGCGGTGGTGGCCAACCGCGAGCGCCTATCGTGGGCGGCGCGCGGCGGGCCACAGGCGGCGAACTATTATGGCTCGCTGACGCAGGCGGCGACGGTGCACGTGGGCAGCGATGCGGCTGGGCGCGACGTGTACGTGCCGCTGTCGTCGCTGCTGCCGATGGTGCACCCGAACGACCTGGTGCTGGGCGGCTGGGACGTGTCGTCGCTCAACCTGGCCGATGCGTTGGAGCGAGCGCAGGTGCTGGAGCCGGATTTGCGTCGGCAGCTGCGGCCGCTGCTGCAGGATATGCGACCGTGGCCGGGCGCGTTTGACCGCTCTTTCATCGCCAGCAACCAGTGGCCGCGCGCCGACAACGTGCTGGCGGGCGGCAAGGGCGAGCAGCTGCGCGCGCTCCGCGGCCACATTCAACAGTTCAAGCGGGAACACGCGCTGGAGCGTGCGGTGGTGGTGTGGACCGGCAACAGTGAGCGGTATTCGTCGTTGCCACCCGAGGCGCATCAGCGGGCACCGGCGCTGCTGGCGGCGATCGACGCCGACCACGCCGAGGTGTCCCCGTCGACGCTGTACGCGGTGGCGGCCGTCCTGGAGCACTGTCCGTTCGTGAACGGTTCGCCGCAAAACACGCTGCTGCCGAGCGTGGTGGAGCTGGCGCGCCAGCACCACGTGCCGGTGCTCGGCGACGACTTCAAGTCGGGTCAGACGCGGCTCAAGTCGGTGCTGGTGGACTATCTGCTGGAGTGCGGCTTTAAGGTGCGCGCGATGGTGACCTACAACCACCTCGGCAACAACGATATGTACCAGTTGACGGACCGCGTGATGTGGCAGCCCAAGTCGTCCTCCAAGTCGCGCGTTATCGACGACCTGGTGGCGTCGAACGGCCTGCTGTACGGCCCGCACGAGCAGCCCGACCACGCGGTGGTGGTGCAGTACGTGCCGTATCTGGGCGATTCCAAGCGCGACGTGAGCGAGTACACCAGCGAGGCGTTCATGGGCGCGCACTACACCTCGGTGATGCACAACGAGTGTCTGGACTCGATGCTGTGTGCGCCGCTCATTATCGACACCGCCATCCTATGCGAGCTGTTCACGCGCGTGTCCTTCCGGCGGACCGATGCACCGGGCGACTACGAGCCGCTGCACCCGGTGCTGAGCGTGCTGGGTTTCTTCATGAAATCGCCACAGGTGCCGCCCGGCGAGCCGGTGGTGAATGCGTTGCGACGACAGCGCGCGTGCCTGGAGAATATGCTGCGAGCACTGGTCGGACTGCCGCCCGAGTCGCATTTACGCCTGGAGAGCAAGTGTCGCGTCGAGGCGCCTCCATCGAGCGATGGGGAGAGCGGAGCGGCTGGCGCCGCCCGTCCAGTCGCTGCTGAATGAGCTGGCAGAGGCGACGGGTTGCGCTCGCCCATGAGCTGGCGGCGGTCGTCGGTGGGGGGATCGATCCGTGCATCGCAGGGGGCAACGCCAATTGGCATCGCCGCGGTGCTGCGGCGAGTCGCCCCAGCAAATAGTTTGTTGGCCCTGGCCTAGGAGGTCATAGGAAGCACATCGTCACGCCACGACAGCTGCGCTCGCGCGGTGGCCCTCGCTGCTCTCGTCGGGCGGTCTGCCATGACTCTGAACCTGTCCGACCGTCCGCACGCACCGTGCAACATTGTGCTATCTCTCCCTCTCCCCGCGATGTGCATCCTGCCTCCAGCTCCTATTCGATAATCCCCAAAATGCGTAAAAAGTATTCAATCTGCTGCGGCATCGACTGGCCGGTCACATACTCGGTGAACATGCCCACTGCAAAGAAGAACATCGCCACGCGCGCGTTGAGCAGCTCCGCGCGCGGACAAAAGCCAAACCAACGCCGCTCGCGTGCCTCGCGAGCCAACCGCTCCGCGCGCCACTTGTTGGAGAGCGCCGTCATGGCGCGTTGCTGCTCCTGCAGCTCCGCCTCGGTGAACTGGTACCGCATGGGATCGGTCTTGGGGTCGTAGCCGATATCGCCCTCGAAAATGTCGCCCGACCAATCGAAACCGTCCTCATCTATCAGGCCGTCGCGCAGAGAGGCGGCCGCTGGCGAATTTGACGATGTCGGCGCCCAGGACGACGAGGGCGACGAGGGCGACGACCGTTTCTGCTCCGAATCGTCGTCCGCGCTATCGTCGGCAGTCATTCGCAGCGTTGAACGTCTCGCCGCAGGCGCGGCGCGGTGCCAGAGCCGCCGATCTAGTGGCGCCCGGGCTGGGCAGTGCGCCGCCGACGCTGGTGGCCGCGGCAACGCGTCAGCCCGCCGTGATCGCGTCGCAAGCCCGACAGCCACCTTCGCGAACATCAACCGCTCCGGAAACTGTTTCATGACACCCGCACCGCACTGCGACAATCTCTGATGATATTCTGTTGCACGCGCAGCCCTGGTGGCGCCTCCGAGAAGTGGTTTGCCGCCGGTTCACCAACGCGATGAGCACAGCCGAGCCGCTCGCCGCCCAACTCCTTTCCCTTGCGTCAGTCAGGGACACCTTCCGCGCGCACCGATCGCTGACGCGATGGGATTCGTGGGCACCCTCCCGCGCCCGGTGCACCGTCCTGCGGGCGGCAGCCTCACCAGCACAGCCCGTCCGCTCCCCAGAGCGCGCGCTGTCCGCCGCCTCCGACGCCGCCGCGCCCGACCCGTCCGGCTCCCGAATGGGCAGCGCCGCAGGCGCACATGCAGCGGTGCGGCGTTGCGGGCGCTCCCGCGGCGCCCCTGCCCGTCACCGTGTACAGCGTCGGCCTGGGTTGCGTGGACCTGCTGCTGCGCGACGTGGAGCGGCCGCTGGCGCACGCCGAGGACGTGGTGCAGTTCCGTGGCGGTGTCGAGGAGTGTGCGGGCGGCGGTGTGTTTCACACGCTGCGAGCGCTGCACGCGGCGCTGGGGACACTTGCGTTCAGCGGACCGGTTGTCGGCCCTGGCGTCGCGACCATGGGAAGCAGACGTTTACCATACCATCCGTGCGTTCACTCTGCAGCTGTCCTCGTTCCTCGCTGGGCGGTCCTCCACGTTTCGCCGCGCGTCCGCCCATGCGCCCTCCATATACCGTACACTGCGCCGGAGCGCGCAACGACTCGCCGGCCGCTGTTAGACGATGCCCAGGGTGTGGAACAAATACGCGATCTGCTGGGGCATCGTCTGACCCGACGCAAACTCGGTGATCAGGCCCACCATGAAGAAGAACATCGCCACGCGCCCGTTGAGTTGCTCCGCGTGTAGGCTGAAGCCGAACCCGCGCTGCTCCGGCCCGCCACCCGAACCACCGCCGGCGGCCATCTGCAGCGACGCGCGCTTGGAGACGCAACTGGCGCGGCGAGCCGTCCGCGGCCCCAGCGGCGCTCCGGCCGCCCGGGGCGCCGTCGGCGGCAGCCGCGTCAACCCGTTCACCCGCTGCGCCCGCGTCGCAGGCCTCACAGCAACCCCCACGAACAACAGCCGCCCGGCAGTCTGGTGCCCGGTTCCCGTGCTGGTGTATGCCATTCTTGCTGTCGGTAGTCTGAAGTTTGCGCTGTCACAACGACCTCTCACGAGCACACAATTCGTCTGCGGTTCACCACACCCGGACAACCCCAACGGCATGCGTGTGAACGGAGCATCCGCCGCCATACCGCATTCACCCCGTGCATCCGTCCACGACACCTTCCGCGCGCACCGATCGCTGACGCGATGGGATTCGTGGGCACCCTCCCGCGCCCGGTGCACCGTCCTGCGGGCGGCAGCCTCACCAGCACAGCCCGTCCGCTCCCCAGAGCGCGCGCTGTCCGCCGCCTCCGACGCCGCCGCGCCCGACCCGTCCGGCTCCCGAATGGGCAGCGCCGCAGGCGCACATGCAGCGGTGCGGCGTTGCGGGCGCTCCCGCGGCGCCCCTGCCCGTCACCGTGTACAGCGTCGGCCTGGGTTGCGTGGACCTGCTGCTGCGCGACGTGGAGCGGCCGCTGGCGCACGCCGAGGACGTGGTGCAGTTCCGTGGCGGTGTCGAGGAGTGTGCGGGCGGCGGTGTGTTTCACACGCTGCGAGCGCTGCACGCGGCGCTGGGGACACTTGCGTTCAGCGGACCGGTTGTCGGCCCTGGCGTCGCGACCATGGGAAGCAGACGTTTACCATACCATCCGTGCGTTCACTCTGCAGCTGTCCTCGTTCCTCGCTGGGCGGTCCTCCACGTTTCGCCGCGCGTCCGCCCATGCGCCCTCCATATACCGTACACTGCGCCGGAGCGCGCAACGACTCGCCGGCCGCTGTTAGACGATGCCCAGGGTGTGGAACAAATACGCGATCTGCTGGGGCATCGTCTGACCCGACGCAAACTCGGTGATCAGGCCCACCATGAAGAAGAACATCGCCACGCGCCCGTTGAGTTGCTCCGCGTGTAGGCTGAAGCCGAACCCGCGCTGCTCCGGCCCGCCACCCGAACCACCGCCGGCGGCCATCTGCAGCGACGCGCGCTTGGAGACGCAACTGGCGCGGCGAGCCGTCCGCGGCCCCAGCGGCGCTCCGGCCGCCCGGGGCGCCGTCGGCGGCAGCCGCGTCAACCCGTTCACCCGCTGCGCCCGCGTCGCAGGCCTCACAGCAACCCCCACGAACAACAGCCGCCCGGCAGTCTGGTGCCCGGTTCCCGTGCTGGTGTATGCCATTCTTGCTGTCGGTAGTCTGAAGTTTGCGCTGTCACAACGACCTCTCACGAGCACACAATTCGTCTGCGGTTCACCACACCCGGACAACCCCAACGGCATGCGTGTGAACGGAGCATCCGCCGCCATACCGCATTCACCCCGTGCATCCGTCCACGACACCTTCCGCGCGCACCGATCGCTGACGCGATGGGATTCGTGGGCACCCTCCCGCGCCCGGTGCACCGTCCTGCGGGCGGCAGCCTCACCAGCACAGCCCGTCCGCTCCCCAGAGCGCGCGCTGTCCGCCGCCTCCGACGCCGCCGCGCCCGACCCGTCCGGCTCCCGAATGGGCAGCGCCGCAGGCGCACATGCAGCGGTGCGGCGTTGCGGGCGCTCCCGCGGCGCCCTGCCCGTCACCGTGTACAGCGTCGGCCTGGGTTGCGTGGACCTGCTGCTGCGCGACGTGGAGCGGCCGCTGGCGCACGCCGAGGACGTGGTGCAGTTCCGTGGCGGTGTCGAGGAGTGTGCGGGCGGCGGTGTGTTTCACACGCTGCGAGCGCTGCACGCGGCGCTGGCTGAATCGCCGACGGAGGGCGGCGCCGCGGTGCGCGTGCGTCTGGAGCCGATCGCCTGCGTCGGCGATGACGCTCAGGGGCGGCGGTACTGCGAGGCGCTGTCCAGCGCGCTGGGACGCGACCGCATCGCTGCCAATACTCTCCGTGGGGTGGCCTCGGTGGAATCGTGCAGCACGGGCGTGTCGGTGGTGGTCGAGTATCGCCAGGGCGGCCGAGCGTGTTTTTTGGACGGCGGCGCCAATGCAGCGCTCGACGTGCCGCGTATCGACGACGCCCTCCGAGAACTGGACGGTGACCGCTGTAGCAATGGCTGCACCGGTCCGGTGCTGTTTCATGTGGCGTATCCGCACTTGCTGCCACGACTGCGACCGCCGCAGGCGGCGTTGTCGCAGCTGCTGCACGCTGCCATCCACGAGTGGTTCCGCGGCCGGCCGGTGGCGCTAGCGCTGGACACCAACGGCGCGTCGATGGCACCGCGTCTGGATGCGGCCGCCCAGCTCGATCAGCTTGCGGCGCGGGCATGGCTGCGCGGTGTGCTGCCGCAGCTGCACCTGTTGCACGCCAACTACGAGGAGGCATGCGCGCTGTTGGGCGAGTCGCCGCTTCTCGCACCGCCCGATGAGCAGCAGTCGGCGCACCGGCAACGACGGCGACAGGACGCCTGGCGGCTGTTGCAGGCGCTGTGTCACCTGGTCAGTGCCGCCGAGGAGGCGTCGTCGTCGTCGACGACGACGAGCGCCGTGCGGTCGCTGGCGATCACCCTCGGGGCGGACGGCTCGTTGTTGGTGGCTGGTTCGACGCGGGCGCTGCAGGCGCTGGGGCTTGCGGCGCTCGACAAGTTTTATGCGCCGGCGCCGCCTCTGCCGCCCGGTGCCGGGCAGCGCACCACCGGCTGCGGTGATGCCTACCTCGCCGGCATGATGCACGCCTATTTGCGCGATGTTTGGCAACGGCCGCTGTCGCCATCGGCGTACGACGACGCGCCGCGCCTGTCGCAGCGGTTTGTGCAGGCGGCGCACGCGAGCGTGGTGCGACAACTCGCCCGGCCGACGGCGTCTGAATGATAAAGGCGACTGCTGCGAGAGACACCGCGGACGTGATGGGCGGCGTTGTCGGTGCTTGCCGAGAGGCACAGCCACGATCCCCTGAGCACAGAGGCAACAGACACAAAGGCTAACGTTTACTTGCGACGGGCAGTGGCCGCGGCCGTGGCCGAGGCGGTTCCGCTTTTGGACTGACCGCCGCCGCCGCCTGCCTGCGCCACCATCCGCGACGCCTCGCCCATGGTGAACGCCTTGTCGTAATCCTTGGGCAACAGATGCCGCACCGCGTCGCGCTCCTCGACCAGCTCTTTCCGCGTTCGCTCCATCATCGACGCGCTGAACTCATCGATCGGCAGGTCCAGCACCCGCCGAAAGTGTCCACCCGGGCACACACACGGCACCGAGTACCACAGTCCGGCGTCGACGCCGTACGAGCCGTCGCTCGGCACCGACATCGACTGCCAGCGTCCGCCCGAGCCCAGCCACAGATCGCGCAGGTGGTCGATGGCCGCGTTCGCCGCCGAGGCCGCCGAGCTGGCGCCACGCGCCTCGATCACCTCCGCGCCGCGCTTCTGCACGCGCGGAATAAACTCGTTCCGATACCACGCGTCGTCGATGCGCGGGCGCGCCCACTCGCCGCGCACCAGCGCGTGCGACAAGTCCGGGTACTGGGTGTTGGAGTGGTTGCCCCAGATGATGACGCGTTCGATGTCGGTGACGGCGCATTGTAGCTTGAGCGCCAGTTGGCTCACCGCGCGGTTCTGGTCCAGGCGCGTCATGGCGGTGAACTGCTCCTCCCAGAGGTCGGGCGCGTTGGCAGCGGCCACCAGCGCGTTGGTGTTGGCCGGGTTGCCCACCACCAGCACCCGCACATCGCGCTGAGCGACACGGTTCAGTGCGCGTCCCTGCTCGGCGAATATCTGTGCGTTGGCCGACAGCAGATCGCGCCGCTCCATGCCCGGGCCGCGCGGGCGCGCGCCCACCAACACCGCCAGGTTCACGTCGCCGAAACCCTTCTCCACCTGGTCGGTCGCCAGCACGCCTCGCAGCAGCGGGAACGCACAGTCCTCCAGCTCCATAACCACGCCACGCAGCGCCTTGATCGCCTGCGGCGTCTCGATAGCGTGCAGTATGACCGGCTGGTGCTTGCCGAGCATCTCCCCGGCCGCCAGCCGCATCAACAGCTGGTAACCGATCTGCCCCGCCGCCCCCGTCACCGCAACCCTCAGCGGTGGTAACATATCTGCCGCCGGCGGCATCGCCAACCCGGACGCCGCTGCAGCGCTCTTGGCGCCCACACCGCCCGTCGCTCTGTCAACGCCGCCGCCGCCGCCCGCCAGCGTCCGCCGCGGCGCCGCCCACAACCAGCCGCCCGCTGCGGCCGTTGCACTGGTTGCCACACGGTGCAACCTTCCGATCATACTGTAGGATGGCCCGTGGCTGTTCCGAAACACACACCCCAACAACACCCCGATCGGCAGCACAGCAGACGGTGCTACCGAGGTCTCCACGCGCGGTTTCTCGCGCGCCACCCGATCGCCCCCGCGGTGTGCGTGTGTGTGTGTGTGTGCATCGCGCGCCGGTTCTGGACGGTCGTGTGCGATTCGGGCGCGCCGGCTGCACGCACCGCGGGCGATCGTTCGGCAGCGGGGCGTAGCGGTCGTTGTGACTGTGTGTGTGTGTGTGTGTGCGCGCGCGCACCACGGTACCTTGAGCGTGGCGTCTTGTGGTCGGTGGGCGACGAGAGTGGCGCTATAGAGAGTTGGTGGCGGTGGTGGTGGTGGCGGTGGTGGTGGTGGTGGTGAGGAACAAAGTGGTTGCGCGTCATTTCGGAGTGGAGGACGTCGTGCGGCGGGTCGGGGCGTCGGCTGGGGACAGCGCGGCGTCGGAGCGAGCTGGTTGCAGGCACGAGAAACGAGGGCGGTTTGTAGGGTGCAGCGGCAGTCTGTACGTGCTAGGGGGGCGGGTATGACGATCCTGTACCGCGACCCGGTGGCCACGTTCGGCAAGGACTACGTGTTTCCGCTGTCGTGGCTGCGGCTGTTTCTGCACTGGCACGGTTCGCTGCCGCAGCGGCTGCTGCTGGAGGTGGTGCTGTGGACGGGAGCGGCTTCGGTGGTGATAGCGACCAAGGCGTATGTGGGGGCGTGGCCGGCGCCTATTATTCATGTGTGTGCGGCGCTGGTGAGCATCTTGTCGAGCATATTGACGTTTATGTTGGGCTTTTACACGTCGACTGTCTACTCGCGGTGGTGGACCACCCGTACGGGGGCACACGGTGGGGCGCAGTTGGAGGCGTACAATATCGCGATGCAGCTGACGCAGTGCATTTACGACGACGAGGATCCGGTGGCGGCCAGTCGCCTGAAGCAGCTGTTGATGCGGTGGTGCTGTATTCCGTTTGGCATGCTGTTGCGCGCAGTGTACACCGACAAGCCGCATGTGTACAGCACGTTGGACTCGATGGCGCGCATCGGGCTGGCGACGCCGGTGGAGGCGGACAAGCTGGACCACGAGATCGACCGCTCCACGTACACGCAGCCGATCATGTGGATGGGTCATCTGCTGACGCGGCTGCGGGAGGACGGGCACCGCTTTGGGGTGACCGAGTGGATGCATTATCTGTTTATTCAGGAAATGTGCTCGATGCGCGGCGACCTCGGTTGGATGTTCACCTTTTGGATGGTGCCGGTGCCGCTGATATACAAGCAGTTGGTGAATGCGGCGGTGCGGGTGTACGTGATCGCTATTGTGCTGTTGGCGGGCGACCTGGGCCTTCTGTTGTCGTTGGGCGACGAGGCGAAGGCGCAGGGCAACCTGCGGTGGGTGGACCTGCTGTTTGTGGTGGTGATCTTTTTCGTATACGTCGGGTGGCTGCATGTGGCGGAGGAGCTGGCGAACCCGTACCGCATATCGCCGGACGGTCTGGATTACGACGACTACGTGTCGAGCCTGCGGGTGGATGTGGCGACGATGGTGGACGACCACCGGGTGCGGCTACCGACGGTGGAGTCGATCGCCAACGAGCCGCTTCCGGGCGACTCGGACTGGAACGCGCCGACGCTGTGGCGCGACCACACGCACGAGTGGCTGCCCGGGCTGCACCAGTGGACGCGACAACCGCCGGGCAAGCTGCCGCGGCCGCGGCAGCTGGTGCGGGAGTTTTACGACACGTTCCGGGAGCACCGCCTGGAGGAGCTGGAACAGTTGGGGGACCATGCGCGCGCGGCCCTGCATCGGGTGGTGCATCCGCTGGCGGAGCCGCCCCCAGCAGAGGTGGAGCCGGTGGACGACACGCGCCTGCGCGAGGCGCAACGACCACGCCGCCGCCGACGGCGGCCGTGGCAACGCATTCCGTATCTGGGTATGTGAGCTGGGGAAGGTGGTAAATGGAGAGAACGTGGTGCGATGCACCGGAAACACGCTCTCTGCACGCAGTCGATGGGCGATCGGGTGCCCCGCGGGACCGTGTGGGCGCGGGCGGTGGGTGGGGAGGCTCTTGTCACGCCACTTTGGGCAATTGTGTCACACACGCTCGCGCGCCCGCTTCGCGTTCCCTCTCTTCGGGTTGGCCGCTGCGCCGGTCTGTTCCGTGCCCGCTCGTGGCGACTCTGGCAGCTTCGACGAGCGCGTGTGCCGCGGTGTCACTGCAGCCCCGGTTGTGCAGCCCGTTCCTGCGCGGCGTTGCGGTAAACCGCCCGTCGCTGCACCCGCATCGCCTCCTCGTTCTCGCCGCCGACCGGCCGACAGCATGACCATCCTGTACGTCGACCCGATTGCCACTTTGGGCAAGGACTACGTGTTGCCGCTGTCGTGGATGCGGCTGTTCTTCTACTGGCACGGCAGTCTGCTGCAGCGGCTCTTTTTCGAGGTGTGGCTGTGGTTCGGGGCGGCGGCGGTGGTGATCGCCCTCAAGCTGTACGTGGCTGAGTGGCCGTACGACCTGCTGGTGCCGTTTGCGGCGGTGGTGAACGTTTTGAACGGGGTGCTGACGTTTATGTTGGGGTTCTACACCAGCGCCATCTACTCGCGGTGGTGGAATGCGCGCTCGACCTTTGTGGGCGACGCGCAGGGCGGCAACTACGATCTGGCGCTGCTGTGCACGCAGCTGCTGCACGACGATCGCGAACCGGAGCTGTGTCACCGGTTCAAGCAGCGGCTGCTGCGGTGGTGCAACCTGGCGTTTGGTCTGGTGTTGAAAGACGTGGTGCCGGACCGCACGAACTTTTACGACTCGTACGAGTCGATGGAGAAGATCGGGATGATGACGCACGAGGAGCGCAAACGGCTGGAGGGGGATGTGGATCGGGTGCAGTTCACGCTGCCGATCATGTGGGCGGGTCACACGCTGACGCGTCTGCGCGACCAGAACCATCGGTTTGGCGTGACCGAGCTGGTGCACTGCTGGATGTCGCAGCAGCTGGCCATCCTGCGCACCTATCTGGGCGCGATGTACGTGATGAAGAACGTTCCGGTGCCGCTGATGTATCGGCAGTTGGTGAATGCGGCGGTGCGCATTTATCTGGCGGTGATGGTGGTGCTGGCGGGCGATCTGAGCCTGCTGCGTCTGGCGGTGTTTACGGAATCGGGTGCGAACCGCTGGCTGGACATGTTGTACGTTGTGAGTTTGTTTTTCGTATACGTCGGGTGGCTGCATGTGGCGGAGGAGCTGGCGAATCCGTACCGCATTTCGCCGGACGGGCACGACCTCGACGACGTTTTGTCGGGTCAGCGGTGTGACAACATGGCCATGGTGGATGAATCGCGGCTGCGCATGCCGCGGCCGGACGTGATACACGAGTCGCCGCTGCCGGGCGATGCGGAGTGGTTTTTGCCGATATTGGAGCGCGACCATCGATACCGCCTCGTGCCGCCGCAAGTGTACGAGGCGTGCGGCTGCCGCTGGTGTCGGTGGCGGGGCGCGGGCGGTGCGGCGGAGGGCGAGGCGGCGGCCGTGCCTAGTGGCGGTGGCGATGGCGCCCTGGCGGACACCATTATCTGGGGCGTATACGGGGACGACGTGCGCTCGCGGCGGCGGACGCAGTCCCACTCGGAGCGTGCGAACAGGCCGACCGTGCTCGACGGCAGTGACGTTGTCGACGTGGAGGGCGTAGAGACGGTGCACCGAACGCAGCGGGCGGCGGCGAGTGCGCGGTTGAGTGCGGCGGTGGGCGGCACGCCGCACGGTTTGAGTGCGACGCTGGAATCGCCATTCGGTGGCACCGGGGCGCACGGTGGCAGTTTTGAGTCCGGTCACATGTAGGCGTTGCGCCTGGTGGAGGCCACACGAGGGTGGCGGATACTCCGGTTGCACCGGTAGGCCTCGTTTCGAGCCTCCTGCCTCGTCCGTGTGTCGGCGGGCAACTCGGCACGTCGTAGGTATATTCGCTCGGGCGCCAGGCGCATATCTCGCAACAGACCACCACCACCACCACCACCACCACCACCGCTGCCGTGCTGCCGTTCTCGGATTCCGCGCGAGTCGGCCCGCGCGCAGGCCGTCGATTTCCGCCGCAATCCCATTCCCTTAAAAATCCCTCACGCGAAGGGAAATTGTCGAATCGTGTCCCGAGGCGCACACGCGTCCGGCACCGCTCGGGGCACCGACAGGGGTGGGTCGAGCGCCCCGTCAGTCGACGCCGCGAAGCCGCCTCGGGCACGGAGCGACGCCGACGCGAACCGTGAGACGTCGTCTGACGTTGGTTGGACGCCGCCCAGCGTTGTGCCTCACCTCATCTCCCTCGGCGGGGGCTCTCTTTCGCGCGTCGGTTGACGGGGCGACTGCGGCGGTCGCGTCTCGTCGCCTCGTTGGCGTTTGCGGCGGCGACGGCGCCCGTCGGTGTCCGCCGGCATGACCATCCTATACGCTGACCCGATCGCCACGTTTGGCAAGGACTACGTGCTGCCGCTGTCGTGGGTGCGTCTTTTCTTCTACTGGCACGGTTCGCTGGTGCAGCGGCTGCTGTTTGAGATCTGGGCGTGGGTGGGGGCGGCGGCGCTCGTCATCGCGTTGAAGACTTACGTGGCGGCCTGGCCGTCGTATCTGCTGCGGGTGTTGGCGGCGCTGGTGAACGTGCTGTCGCCGCTGCTGACGTTTATGCTGGGCTTTTACACCAGCACCATTTACTCGCGGTGGTGGGACGCGCGCACGCAGATGTGCGGCTCGGCGCAGGCGGGCGCGTACAACATCGCCATGCAGATGACGCAGTTTGTGTACGACGACAAGGACCCGGTGACGGCGGCGCGGCTGAAGCAGCGGCTGGTGCGGTGGTGCAACTTGTCGTTTGCCATTGTGCTGAAGGATGTGATCCGCGACGGGGAGCACTTTTACAGCTCGTACGAGAGGATGGAGAAGGTGGGGCTGCTGACGTCGGCGGAGCGTATGCGGGTGGAGCGCGACGTGGACCGCACGCAGTGGACGCTGCCGCTGATGTGGGCGGGGCACACGCTGACGCGTCTGCGGGACCAGGGCGGGCGCTTCGGGGTGACGGAGCTGGTGCACTACATGTTGATGCTGCAGCTGGCGCAGCTGCGCACCGGTCTGGGCAGCATGTACGTGTTGATGTATGTGCCGGTGCCGCTGATGTATCGGCAGCTGGTGAGCGGGACGGTGCGACTGTACATTTTCGCGGTGGTGCTGTTGGCGGGCAACCTGACGCTGCTGAGCGACACCAGCGCGGTGGACATTGGCAGCTACAGCTGGGTGGACTTGGTGTACGTGATGAGTGTGTTTTTCGTGTACATTGGGTGGTTGCATGTGGCGGACGAGCTGGCCAATCCGTATCGCATCGCGCCGGACGGCCTCGACTTTGACGACTATCTGTCGAGCCAGCGTGCGGACCACGCCACCATGGTCGACGACAACAGCATCAAGCTGCCGACGGTGGAGTCGATTGCGGACGAGCCGATTCCGGGCGATCCGCACTGGAACTGTCCGTTCCTGTGGCGGGATCACGGCTACGAGGCGGTGCCCGGGTGGAATCGGTACAAGGAGTACATGCGGAGGCGGGCGGCCGAGGCGCACAACGGCGCCGGCGGCGGCGTGCACAAAGTGCGCAGCACCTACGACCTGTTTGAGCGGCGGCGTTCGGACGAGTTGCGCGAGGAGTACGGCACGCTGTCGGGTGGCGAAGACGAGACGGTGGAGGATTCGGGCACGCCGGTCGGCAGCGGCAGCGGCAACTTGCCGCTGAGTCCGCGACCGCTGGGCGGGCAGACGCGCTGCTGGACTGGTCCGCCGTCGCGTATTCAATATTTGGGCTATTGAGTGGGTGTGCCGAGGTAAACCGCGGAACGCGGACGTGAATTTATTGTATACGATAACACACGGAGTGTGCCTCTGTGGTGTGCGTGCGCGCAGAGTCCACGCGTCTTCTATGCAGAGCCGGCGGCGGCGGCGGCGGCGGCGGCGGCGTTGCCTCTCCCATCCCTGGAGAGCGCCAACTCGACGGGTATCTTTCGGTGGCCATCGCGCTTTCGACAACGGTGGTGGTACCGATCGATACGCCGCTGTGCGCGCACTAGGTCACGCTGCAGCCACGCCTCGTACCGAACGTCATCCCCGTCGTGTCGCTGCTGGTCGTCGCCGCCGTCGCCCGTCGCCGAGACATCACCGGCCGCGGCCACCACCTCGGACACACGATACGCGTAGTGATGGGTGGCGGTCATCGCCGCCAGCTCCCACGGCGTGCTCGCCAGCGCCTCCGCTTTGGCCGGATCGCTCTCGTCCGCGCGGAACGGGTCGGTGTGTGCGTCCGCTGCCTTGGATGCGGTCTCGGCGGTGCTGCAAGGTGCCGGTTCCCACAGGGTGAATCCGGCCACCTGCCGACGCACCCGTTTCGCCCCCGACGAGACCGCCGCCGCGGCCTCCCCATTTTGTCGTTTGTGCTGCTGCTGCTGCTGCTGCTGCTGCTGCTGCTGCTGCTGTAGCCACTCGCGCAACGTCCCGTGCCGCTGCAGCAGCTGCCACACCAACCGCAACGCCCAGACGCTGGCGGGCGGCGTGGCCGTCAGCGCCAGCCGCACCAGCCGCTTGATGCACGCCGCCGCCACCGCCGCCGGCACGTACGTCGTCCCGCCCAGCAGCCGTCGCAACAGCGCATACCGTCGGCGCGAGAGGTGGCGCAACTCCTCCGCCGCCGACGTCGTCATCGTCGTCGCCTCGTAACCGCCCAACACCGCCACCTGCAACATACCGTACACGTGTCGATGCCACTGCGGATACTCCAGGCGGTACC